>QXTE01000120.1:4905207-5053961 GCA_003942145.1 Platysternon megacephalum
TCTAGTTTTGTCTCTGTTGTAGTATGTAATACACCAGGGGTAGGCAACCTATGGCACGCGTGCCAAAGGAGGCACGCGAGCTGATTTTCAATGGCACTCACACTGCCCAGGTCCTGGCCACCGATCCGGGGGGCTCTGCATTTTAATTTAATTTTAAATGAAGCTTCTTAAACATTTGAAAAACCTTA
Organism: Platysternon megacephalum; assembly: GCA_003942145.1. Lineage (NCBI taxonomy): Eukaryota > Metazoa > Chordata > Testudines > Platysternidae > Platysternon > Platysternon megacephalum. The sequence goes on from QXTE01000120.1 coordinate 4,905,396, forward strand.
TTTACTTTACATACAACAATAGTTTAGTTATGTATTATAGACTTATAAAAAGAGCCCTTTTAAAAATGTTAAAATGTATTACTGGCACACGAAACCTTAAATTTGAGTGAATAAATGAAGACTTGGCACACCACTTCTGAAAGGTTGCCGACCCCTGTAATACACCATCTTGGCACTAATTCTGCTCTCTCTTACACTGGTATAAATCAGGGTCATATCCACTGAAGTCAGTGGAATTGCATCAGTGTAAAACCAATGGGAGTGAGATCAGAATCCCCTATTTTCTATTTATCTACATGGAAACCTCATTGCAAGTATATTTGACAAAACACTGGTCTCTCATTACAGTGAACTTATGCATAACCCACGATATTGTGAGAGGTCTCATTTGACCTTACTTTTCCTTTCTTTAGTTGTGAGTATAATTGCCAAAGAGTCTTAGAAAATATAATTAATGAGAAACGCACATATAACTATGAAATTTCTTTAATTAACCAAATGTCAGTGAAATTTACAGACATAATAATAATAATGAATAGCTGAAAAATAATAAAGCACCTTCTATTCAACAGGATTTTAAAATACTTTGGATTCACCCTGAAATGCAGTCATCTCTGGGGTTGATGGTAACAACTGGTGCCTATCAGCATTATACAAGTTAGGTCAGTAAGTGAAGAATATCATACTTCTTCAGAACTGTAGTGGAAATTGTAGGTAGACAGAATATAATTACCAAAATGAAATGTAGTTAAACAAATCTATTCTTGCATGAATTTCAGTAGGATCTCTAACAATCACAAGTTGTTAGAACCTTAGTTTTATATCTTATTCAGAAGACAGTGCCTTCAATAGTGCAATGCTCCTAACACCACAATGAGGTATTGGATCAATTATGATCCAAAAGGAAGAATACCAGTGGCTGAGTGATGATAGCAAACTGGGAGGGATTGCAACTGCTTTGGAGGACAGGGTCATAATTCAAAATGATCTGGACAAATTGGAGAAATGGTCTGAGGTAAACAGGATGAAGTTTAACAAATACAAATGCAAAGTGCTCCACGTAGGAAGGAAAAATCAGTTTCACACATACAGAATGGGAAGAGACTGTCTAGGAAGGAGTATGGCAGAAAGGGATCTAGGGGTTATAGTGGACCACAAGCTAAATATGAGTCAACAGTGTGATGCTGTTGCAAAAAAAGCAAACATGATTCTGGGATGCATCAACAGGTGTGTTGGGAGCAAGACACGAGAAGTCATTCTTCCGCTCTACTCTGCGCTTGTTAGACCTCAACTGGAGTATTGTGTCCAGTTCTGGGCACCGCATTTCAAGAAAGATGTGGAGAAATTGGAGAGGGTACAGAGAAGAGCAACAAGAATGATTAAAGGTCTAGAGAACATGACCTATGAAGGAAGGCNTCCTTGTAGGTTTCCCATCTATGTATTGACCAACCCTGACCCTTCTCATCTTGTGGGCACCAAAATTTGCAGGAATTCAGCAGCAGTGACACTGACAGAATTCAGTCAGTTTGAGCTCTGCACGGACTATACTAAGATCAAGGCCTAAATGTTCACAAGTGTCCACTAATTCTGAATGCCTTGAATTTTGGGTGTCCCTCTTCAGCCACCTGGGGCCAGATTTTCAGAGGTGTGAGGCCCATGCAACTCCATTTGGCTTCCATGGGGAGCTGTGAGTGCTCTGAAGATCAGTCCCTAATTCTCAGAAGTTGGGCACCTAAAAAGTAAAGGTATATAAAAATAGAAAATACTTAAAAATGTATATGCCTTCCCAGAGATCACACAGCAAGTCAGTAGCAGAGCTGTGAATGGAACCCTGGAGTAAAGAATGCCAGTCCTGTGCTATAACCATTACTCACCAACTCTTCCACATTCTGAAACAGACTTGCCTCTGTTTTTAAGAGTCTTATTATTCTGCAAAGAGTTAAAAGGAAATAGATTACACTACTCAGTAACAAAAAATCAACTCAATGGGCTGTAACTGATGAATATTCTCAGAGAAATACCACAAAGCGAACAAGAAGTACTTATAACAATCTTGAATTCCGCTATTGCAAGAATAAAGGCTTTGTCTGTGAGCCACACTTCCTTAAATTCTAATTGTCCAATTCTAAGTTGTTGGGTTTTTTGGCAAGCATGTGCTTTATACATCATGCTGTCTTCTGCTAGAACAGACTGTGAAGTCCCAACTGCAATAAGTAATTTGCAGACTATTAGCTGACAATCAGAAGTTAGATAACCCCTGAAGAAAGCCTAAATTGCATAAAAAAGCACCCTCTTTCCCATCTCTCCCCCCCCCCCCCCCCAAAAAAAAAAAAAGATTCAGTGAAAGATAATGAAAGGCATTCAGATTCATTAGAATCACAGAATCATAGAATATCAGGGTTGGAAGGGACCTCAGGAAGTCATCTAGTCCAACCCCCTGCTCAAACCGGACCAATCCCCAACTAAATCATCCCTCAGCCTCTCCTCATAAGTCATGTGCTCCAACCCCCTAATCATTTTTGATTCCAATGCAATGTGGACAAGCATGTTTCATTTACAGTCTTCAGTAAATTTGCTGTGAAGAGGTGTGCTGCTGCAAATATGCAGGATACTCAACGAAAGAACAAAAGGAATCAGGGCAGCTGTTCAGGAATTATTATTTAAAAGAGAGGTTACATATTGGCAATGGAGTTTATAGAGGCCTTGGCAGAGGAGCATGTCTCTTAAGGCTGACACAAACTGCTTTGTTACTCAATGATGGAGTTATAGGAATGGCCAAGGTCAGCAGTGATTTTAACATTCAGAGCACGTCTACACTGCAGCCACAGGTGTGATTTGCAGCTTGTGTAGCTGTACCCAGGCTAGCTGTACTCTAGCTATCTTGCTAAAAATAGAAGCGAGGACACGGCAGCGTGGGCTTCAGCATGGACTATACAAGCCCACCTGACCCTCCAGGATATGTACTTGTTTGTTCAGTTGGCACTGAAGCCTGTGCGCAGTGTCCTCACTGCTATTTCTGGTGAACTAGCTAGAATGCAGTTCACGCGGGTATGTCTACATGAGCTGCAAATCACACCCCTTGGGGTATGTCTACACTGCAGCTTGGTGCCTGCTTCCCAGCACAGGTAGGCAGGCCCATACTAGCTCTGCTCAAGCCAGCAAACTGAAAATAGCAGTGGAGCCAGGGTAGCATGAGCAGCAGCTGGGGCTAACCGCTGGATTACAAACCCACCCAGGCCCCCTGGATATATATTGAGCTGACACCCGTGTTACCCCGGCTACACTACTATTTTAGCATACTAGCTCGAGCACAGCCAGTGCGTGTCTATCTGCCCAAGCTGGGAAGCATGTTCCCACCTGTAGTGTAGACGTACCCTAAGAAACCAATCCCATACATTATCTTACCTTCATAAGGAGTGCAAGATTGGGTCTTAACTAGTGGACCTCTACTCCTCCCTCTCACCCATGCACACATTACACCAATCCTTTCTGGTGTTTGGGAGGACGTCTGCTTGTTATTTAAAACTGGTAAGGAATTTCATACTGGTGCAAGATGCTGGCCTATTTAACCTCAACTGAGGCTGAAGTTACCTGTTCTGGGCACGAACAAAAAAGCAGTAGCAATGGGAATTTTCTCTGTCCACACTGCCCCACCAATGGGCCTCATTCCTGTTTTGGAGGACCATCTCAACTGAGAAGGTAGCTTATGATTCCTGTGCATTCAGCCTCTGCTGAGGCTCCCAACAAGGGTGCTAGCTCGTGCCAGGCATTGTAATATGGACACCTGCCCACTGGAAACTAGACTGAGACCAACAATCTAGTTCATTCGGTAGTCACCCCGAATCTTGCTAAAATGCAGCCTATATACTAAACTGTTCTCACAACGGACTCCTAAGTGCTGTAGACAAATTCTATAGTCGCATGGCTCTCACCCCATTTTGTTTCAGCTAATAAACTCCCTCCACCTTTCCATGCTGTTAACAATGGTGCCGTGTGGGAGTATAAATAGCGGCCCTCACAAGCTGCCTCATGTGACCTAAAACAGAACCAAGAGTAAATACTGGGGACTGCCCCTGAATCTGGAGAAACTTTGGGGCAAAAAAACATTGTCCCCCAGGAAAGAATACCTAGGTCCTTACGTTAGGTAGTGAGGACAGAAGAAGAAACAGTTCAGTATTTGGGTTATCTTTGTCTTTTCCCTTGGTCATAATACATATGTGTAATTTCAATGCAATTAAAATTCATTTTTGTATTAACCCTTTCATAGTTCTACTCCTTGGATTGTTTTCTCCCCCTTGCACATATACTGGAGGTTGATGTTGTTACAGGAGTGTTCTGTATCTATATATACGTAAATAGATAAGGTGCCAGTCGATGACAATCAAGAATATGTATAGGGCTTCTGACTTTCAGTTTTAACTGACAAAACTGATCAAACAGTTTTAACTCATAAAACACCGATAAAACTCCCCCAATATAAAAATGAAATAAAATAAAATCAGTGTTTATCCACTAAGCACTGGTAATAGTTACTTGCATCGAATGGCTTGTCTATGCGGAGCAGTAATGCAGACTATGGGGATGTAATTTCTAAAGCACATTAATTGGTCCGTGTAGACCCTGCTGGCGTGCACTAAAGATTCCCTCGTGAGCTTTAACATAGTGCTGTTTGAAACAGTATTACATTAAAGTGCACTAGAGAACATTACAAAGAGAATACTCATTACAGTTTAGACTACTGTAATGAGTAATGTATATAATAACATTACTCATTACAGTATATAGAACGAGTAAGCTCCAACAAACTTTGATTTTTGGACATCTACATAAAACTCCCAAATTATTTAAAAATACCACCACCACCCCCATGAAATTTTAACCCAAAAAAACCCCAAACCCAGAAAGCCCTAAATATGTAGCATAGTTCTTTCTTGGGTTTTGTAGGACCAATAAAACTTTGCACCTTAAATGGATCCTTGTATGTAGTTTTTTACATCAGCTCTTAACACATGTTAATAATTCATGGTACTGGAAAGACCTCTTGGGTTTGGAATTATTGCTTCATAGATCTTTGAAATTACATTTCTGTAAGTCCCTCACTCCAGTTCTACACTTCTTTTATTTAAAATCACAGGTTGAAGTGAGAGAATTGTAATCCGTCTACTTTAAAACCTGGATGAAATCATATTGTTTTAAATCATGTTAACAATGGACTCTGAGCTGGGAACTGTGTCTGCAGAACCAATTTAAAGCGTGATTTGAAACCCTTTCAGGCTAACTTGGTTTAAGCACAGTTTGGCCTCTTGGGTCTGGGTCCTGGAAAGAATTACACATCTTCTTGAAATTTAGAATGTCAGTAACACTGTTGACTTCAGTGGGACTATTTACATGCATGCTTAAACTTAAGCCGATGCCTAAATCTTTGCATGATTGACACCCCATTGTGAGTGGGGTCATTTTGTGTTTAAACAAAATGTAGTGAACCTTGTTTCCAGATTCAGTCAATATGTTTTGTCCATGCCCACAATGACTGGTCAACCCATTTTAAAACCATGTTTGAAACCAGTTCAGTAAACACAGCTTGAGATGCAGTGTGATCAGTGCCAATAAAATGCACACAGGAAATAATTTTGCAAAGTATAATATTATATATCATAAAGTCCAAGATAAGTATAGTACTGTAAATAGTATGTGATTAGGAGTTGGCTGAGTCACACTGGAAAATATGAAGTTCCTGAAAGACTATTATATACAAAGCAAAAAAAAAAAAGCTGTACACTGTTTTACAAACATAGGTCACCATACAGCCATTGATAAAGCCCCAGAACAATAATTAGAGAAGGACTGGGAAAAAAAAGGGGAAACACAAAAATCTCTGAACCATCAAAGTATTAATAGTTTAATACTGTTAAACTCTAGTACAGTTACAAATATAGATGCATTGCAATATTTAATACTTGTAGCAAAGGACTATCCCCATGTTACGGGTGGAGAAACTGCAATACAGAGGGTGAGATCCTCAGCTGGTATAAATCACCATAGCTCCATTAGTTTCTATGGAGCTACACCAATTTTCGCCAGCTGACTATCTGGTCTTCTAGAGTTTAAGTACCACACAGGTGGAATTAGACATCAGGAATTCCTGATTCCCAGGCCTGTGCTCAGTCACTAAATCGTGCTGCTCCTTGTCCCACACGTAAAGTATCTGCTGCTTATGGAAGTGTAGCTCCTGTTGGAGTTCACCCAGGGCCGGCGCACCCATTAGGCGACCTAGGCGGTCGCCTAGGTCACTGCTATTTTGGGGGCGCCTGCGCCCCCGCCGCCCGTAGAAATTTGGGGGCTGGACCTTCCGCCGCCGCTGTTGGGGGCGGGATTTCGGGGGCGGGACCTTCCGCCGCCTAGGGCGCCGGCAAAGCTGGCGCCGCTACTGAGTTCACCTAATACTGAGCTTTATATACTGCTTTGCTTCCATTCTCTGTTACAGGGCCAGACCCTGGAAAGCAGCATGCAAACCAAACAAATAGGATGTACAATCAGCCTACTGTGATGAACCATTATTTATTATCGTCAGACTATTGCCTACAGGCCCAACTGATATTAGGTGCCTCATTGCCCTGGGTGCTGTATATACACATAGTGAAAAACAGCCCCTACCTTGAAGAGTTTATGTAATCCACACACCTCCTGAGTGTGGTGCTCTGACCCATGTACTGGCACCGAGACCCAGGGCCGTCCCCAGCTATTTGGGTGCCCTATGCAGCCCCCCCGAGGGGGGGCTGTGTGGGGCCCCAGGCCTCCCCCTCCTCCCCAAGGTCTGGGAGGCAGGAGCTGTGTGGGGGCCACTTTTGGGATTAGCGGGGGGCCGTGAGCAGCCCGCTCCGCTTCTCTCGCCCCGGCCCCAGCCGTGTCGCTCGGGGGAGGGGGCTTGGGAGATGGGATCCCCCCCCCCGCACTCAGCGGCTGCAGCGGGAAGCAGAGCAGCCCGGCCCCAGCCCGCTTTACTCCGCCAGCTCCCAGCCGCGGCGCTCCGCTTCCCACCCCCGGTGAGAGCCGGGGGCGGTCCTTTCCCCAACCCAAGCGACATGGCTGGGGCCGGGGCAAGGGAAGAGGAGTGGGCTGGAGCCGCGTCTCTCCGCTTCCTGCCGCCGGTGAGTACGGGGGCGATCCTTTCCCCGCACTCACCGGCGGTGGGAAGCGGAGCGCCGCGGCTGGGAGCTGGCGGAGTAGAGTGGGCTGGGGCCGGGTTGCTCTGCTTCCCGCCGCTGCTGGTGAGTGCAGGGTCGCTGGGGGAAGAGGTGGAATGGGGGCAGGCCGGGGGCAGAGCAGGGGGAAGGATAAGAGGCAGGGCGGAGGGAGTTGTCCGGGGCCCCACACCTCCCTAGGGACGGCCCTATCCCTTGCAGGGGGGGCCGGCTGAGGGATAGGGCTGGTCGCCGGGGCTGGGGCTGCTGCATATGCAGCACGCAGCTGCCTAAGGCACCATGACATTTGGGGCAATTTGGTGCCCTAAATTTCATGATGCCCTACGCAGCTGCGTATGCTGCGTATGCCTAAGGACAGCCCTGCCGAGACCATTTAGAGATTAATGAGTCTCTTAGCTAACAGCCATGTGGCTTTTAGCTCATGCAGTAGAGGCTCCTGCATTTAGCTCCAGAAGTCCCAGGTTCAATCCCGCCCGCTGACGACCAGTTACAATCTAAATAGGCAGAATGGGAAAGTAGAGGCACAGATAGGCAAGCTGATTTGCCAGAAGTCACATAGCAGGTCAATGAGTCTTTATTTCTTGATTCCGAGTCTAGTGTGTTATCCACTGTACCACGCTGCCTCGCTACATAGGAGTGAAATGCATAGGACTGGGGACTGGAATTCTCGACTACGACAAGCAGCAGACATTCTTGGGTATGTGGGGATAATAGCAGATGTGACCCTGTGTGGGCCTTGTGGGCTTAGATTCATATGTCTACACAGCAATTAAACACCCCTGGCTGACTCGTGTCAGTTGACTTGGGCTGCAGGGCTGTAAAATTGTAGTGTAGATGTTCAAGCCTGGGCAGGAGCCGAGGCTCGGGGACCCTCCCCACTTGCAAGGGTGAGCCCTGTAAGCCTGAGTCAGCTGACCCAGGGGGGCATGGATCAGCATTCATGTCCTGCTCCCCATCAGTATCTGGCTCGGGGAAGCTAATGATCCAACCAGTGGACCAAATTTGGTGATGAATCCTGGTCACGTGCTACCTGAGACAAGTTGCAAATAGTTAAGAAGCTGACCTAGGCCAGCCACGTGTGTTTAATTGCTGTGTAGATATACCCATAGAGTTTAAGGACCGAAGGGACCTTTAGATCATCTAGTCTGACTTTCTGGATACCACAGGCCCTTAAATTTCAGCCAGTTACCCTGTACTGTGCCTGTATGTAGACTCTGTCCACCACACGCCACTAATGTGTCTGTTCATCCCTCTGCTGCCATGGATCATTGCTCTGTAGCACACTGTGAGTTGCATTTCCACTGCAATTTGATCCTGGTGCAGCTGTTCATAGGCACGTAGGAGTTGGCTCCAAAAGACTATTGCTACAGAATCCCTTGGGTTTCTTGCAAGGAAACATTGTCTCATTATAATCTAAATATTTTCTTAAATAAAAATGTAAAATAGATTGTGATTTATTCAAGAAATATAAAAGGGGTTAGTGTGCCGTTTCTTTGCCTTGAACTACTCTTGCAGAGTTCCTGTGTGAGAGGTGCTGGATTGAGTAAAGGCAGCATGGGATGAGCAACTGGGGGTGGAAGAAAGGTTACGTTCAAAGGAAAAAGTGGGGGCCCTGCTTGAAAGGGTAAAGTTCTAATGTTTTCAACAGAGGAGTAAAAAAAAAATCTGTCAGGAAATTAGCATGATGGCGAGTGGGCTGTGACAACATGTGGTTGGTGGGTGGGGTAGGTCTGTAAATACTTTAGTAGCAGAGGGAGCTGGCCTGCTGGTGAGTCATGGGTAGCCTTGTACCAAAAGAAGATACTGCTATTTTGGAGGCAGAGAAAACCGTTAGTGTACAGCAGTTCCAGGAGGTTTATAAAAAAGTGTCTAATGTATGTCCGTATGTGGTAGCTGTAGCCACATTCGTTGCATTTGAGAAGGTAGATGGACAAAAGAGAGAGTTCTCAAGTGACTATTGTTTCCCAAGAGGTGTCATTATACCACAGTGATGAGTGCTTCATAAATAACCTCAGACAGATACATCTTGGGATCTGTGAACAAGCTTATGTTCAGTATTTTTAGATTTGTATGATAGTTGAATACTACTAATAATACCCACCTCCGAGACTAGGGAAACAGCTCAATTACAAAGACAGTAGCTACGTCCGGTATATATTTTCAAACTGCAGACAGCCATCTGTGATAATAGGCTGTTATGATTAAATGCTCATTACTCCGGGAATGCCAGTGAAATTCACTGCTCTGTAGAACAGGACGTTAGCGGTGCACAGGACCTGTGCTGGCCCTCTGCAAAGACATGAATGCCACCCTAACTCCTCCCCCTTGGGCGTCTGCCCTCCAATAACATCATAAGATCACATGCTATTTTTCAGATAACAATGTATCATAAATTTTTCTACAAGCTTAGATACACACATGTTCTGTTTTTGTATATATCCACTAATTTCACTGTCATAATGGTCCACTGTATTATAACTGAGACAGGACCAAGTACTCCTCTACGTTGTAGGCCTGATCCAGAGCTCTTGGAAGTCAATGAAAAGGCTCCTGTAGATAGAGTGACCAGATAGCAACTGTGAAAAATCAGGGCAGGGGGTGGGAGGTAATAGGCACCTATATAAGACAAAGCCCGAAATATCAAGGCTGTCCCTCTAAAATCGGGACATCTGGTCACCCTACCTGTAGACCACCATGAGAATTTGGTTAGGCCCTATAAAGGCTGCATTTTAATAGTGGTATAATGCACTGCTTAAATGATGCCTCTCCCCAGGGAACTCCAAGAGGCAGTCTGCCCCTTTGAGGCTGTGCAGATTACACTGTCCTCAGTGCAAGACCATACCCACAAGGCATTATCTAGGCCGACATTAGTATCTCAAATGTTATAATAATATATGGAGATATACCTATCTCATAGAGATGGAAGGGACCCCGAAGGGTTATCAAGTCCAGCCCCCTGCCTTCACTAGCAGGACCAATTTTGCCCCAGATCCTTAAGTGGCCCCCTCAAGGATTGAACTCACAACCCTGGGTTTAGCAGGCCAATGCTCAAACCACTGAGCTATCCCTCCCCAATGCTTGGAATAGTAGCGACGGCAGCTTGCGACCAGCACCTTAGTATAATTAAGTATGAAAAAATAACCTACCATTGAATGATCTTATTATAGTCTCAATAATGACTTCAAACCTGGATATTCACTATGAACAGTTGAAACAAGAGAGCTTCCCCACCACGCGGTTATCTTTAGGAAATACCTTGGACCTCAATTGTTATTACTTAAGTAAACAACTAATGACATAGTTTAATATGAATGTCATATAAGAATGTCAGAGTGGAAAGTATGGGGGGGGGGTATTTTTACAAAAATATCCAGAGTTTTTAAATTTCCTCACCATATGAGCCACGCCCGACAGCGTGACAGGGGAAGCTTGCTCATTTTGGACAGTAACATGGTACCCAAAGAGGGGTGGCTTAACTTGGCTGGAGAGCCAGATACAAACAGGGCCCAAGGGAGGAGAAAACAATGTGTTGTGTTAACCGCCTCAACTGGCTGCACTGTATCCTGGAAGGCAGAGAAAGGAGTGGCACTGGAGAAAAGGAAGTGGGTGTATGTCTGAGCCTTGAATCCTTTCCAGTGCTTTCCTGTGAAGCACCCATCCTGTGCTTTAGATGTCCCTGCCAATATTGAAATTAACCTAATAAATGTAAAAAGGGAATAATTAGTGACCTCCTTTGTAAAATGCTTTAAGAGCTACTGATAAAAAGTCCTGTATGGGCTGCCAAAATCCAATACTGGACACCAGTAAGCCAAAAATGTATTCCCACCTTATACTGCAATTAACTACTCTGTCCTCAGCACTCCCTTCTCAAGCTGAGCAATCACACAGCAATCAAGGACAGAGCAAGGGCTGCAAGCTAGCTGCAGATGAGGAGGGAAGGCAGTTCACGCAATGTGCGGCTCTCGAAGCTATAAACAATCCCAAAGAACCCCCAAATTGTGACTCATACTGGAAAATGGCAGCACTACATCGCCAATAGAAAATGCAAGCAGAATCCCTCTGTCATAGTTATGGGGTTAGCTGCACCTCTCTTCCCTTTCTGGTGTAAATGCACCCCCTCAGGTCTCGGGCCTAAGGCCTTTTCCTGACTTGGGGTGGAATTCTGCATTTCTCCTCCTCTTAGGTTGGGCCCTGGGCTACAGTACTGTGTATCAACTGTTCTTACCCTGCACGTCTGACTGAGTTGGGACACCTGTGGCTCTTACGTTGTGGAATCTGTAACCAGTGCTGTATAGTGACCAGACAGACTTCTTAAAACAAAACTAGTGCTTACTTAGCAGGAGGAACAAAGCGTGAGAGAGATTTGAAAACAATAAAAAGCCTACCTGTCTGTGTGTCTTAGCTCGGATCCTACCATCCCGTGATGACTACCTGGGCAGACCTACTTGCTCCAGGCACCCCCAGAAGGCTTTGTATCCAAGTCTCATTTCTTTCTGATTCCTCTCTTGCTCTGCCTTGCTCTGAGAGAGTTCCCGCCTTTTAATCCTGCCTGAATTTTTTGTTCTCCAGTGTTTGGTGGGCCGAGTCAAACCAGTGTCATGGGTTGGTAGGAGACTAAAGCCAGAATCAGCAAAGCTAACACTTCTGGCATTGTCCCGTAACAGGACAGCCTGCCCATTTTAAAGGCCAGGTGGCCTGGGGCCAGTCAGCCCTGTTCCGTTACTCTTGCCCTGTTCACATGTGCAGGGCGTCCAATATAAGAGGAAGGAAGCCCAGCAGCAGGGAACTGGCTGGAGAGGAGAAGGCTGTGAGGAGAGCACAAGGCAGGCAGAGGCAGGGCTGGCGCAACCCATTAGGCGACCTAGGCGGTCACCTAGGGCGCTGCTATTTTGGGGGCGCCGGCACCCCGGCCGTCAGTTCAATTTTGGGGGCGGGACCTTCCACCGCCGCTGTTGGGGGCAGCATTTCGGGGGCAGGGCCTTCCGCCGCCTAGGGCGCCAGAAGAGCTGGCGCCGCTACTGGGCAGAAAGTCCTGGAGTGGCTGCCCAGGGAAGAGCAAGAGCAACCCAAAGAGCCCAGAAGGGGCTGTGAGGAGAGATGGACAGGAACCTGGGAAGGGCAAAAGCTGAGCTCAGTGGGGAGAAGAGGCCTTGAATTACAGGAGAGAAGACAGACCCCGGGGGAAGGAGGGGCTGGGCCCAGTTTGGGCCTGGAGCAAAGACTTGGTGGTTTGTTTGTTTTTGGACTAGGATACCCTGGAAGTGGTGGGCTTTTGTTAATGACTTAGCTGGAAGGCCAAGCCACTGCAGCCAATCATCACAGCTGCCCCAAAAGTGTTGGTGGCTGGGTGGAGCTGCAGACGACCAAGTGGAAAGTGAGGTAAAGCTGGTGCAATGCCCCACTGTGTTGTGAAGGAGTATCAGACAGTGAGTTCTGTATCATGTACCTTAACAACTCTTATGTGTATGCTAAGAGACGGTTTATTGTACTATTCTTCTCCTTCCTGCTGCATCCAGTGAGACCCCTATTGAGTTAAACCAATATATTCACACAGTAAACACCATCCCAATGACCAAGCCAACACACAGCATTCATAAATAGCACAGGCAGCTCCAGACCTGTCACACCTTCTACAGTCCTCTGGACATGTTCTTCCCCACCGTCTCCTTCTTTCTTTCCCCACTACTACATACCTAGCATTTCTTCAGTGGATAGATACAATTACTGGGTCAGAGCCTTGGGCCTAGCCAGAGAGCCCTCAGTGCAACTTGTAGTGATGTAGGAGCTGCAGAGGTGACTATAAGATACCCTTTTGCTCCCAGATCCTGGGCTGTCAGTGTGCAGCCCAGTCCCCTGGTGCAAATCAGAGCAGCCTGAGGTCTGCTCTCACTTGTGCTGATGGCCAATAGCCCCAAGGGCTATTATAGACTCATTGACTCATAGACTTTAAGGTCAGAAGGGACCATTATGATCATCTAGTCTGACCTCCCGCATGATGCAGGCCACAAAAGCCGACCCACCTATTAGAGCTGAGTGGGATTGCCAGAGCCCAGGGAGACGTCACCTGTGCAGTGGGAACCATTTGGTGGCTGGCCAGCTGCCCAGGATCTGCCCCATTGTGTCTGACAACTAAAATTCCCCACACTTAAGCCAGCAGCTGGCAAGCTCAGTTTCACTTTGCCTCGGCTAGATGAGGGGCTTTACCTCGAGCATGTATCAATCAAGCGCCTGAATAACTGGGAACAATGGGTCTGCAGTAAGAAACCGCCCTCCAGAAGGCCTAACCTGCCCCTCACGCCACAGGGACTGTCAAAACCACTTCTCTCCGGAAGTGAAAGTCTGCTCAGCTTAAGGGTTTGCTCACATGGGGAAGTGAGCGTGCAGTAAGCTAGGGTGTGAATTTAAAGTATACTGGCTACTCTGCCCTAACTCCTTGCCTGGGCACTCTTACCACGCACTTAGGCGACGTCTACTCCAGGCGCGCTTCCCCTGCCCGTGTGTACACACAGTCTCATTGAGCTGGCACGAGTAGGTAGCCACGGTAGCTGAGCCGTGCCTAGTACAAACCTGCCAGAAACCATGCCTACACTGCCACTTCCTGTCCTACCATGGCTATGCTGCTATTTAGGCTCATGCTAGCTCGATGAGAGCTCCCGCTAGCTCGATGAGAGCTCCCGCGAGTCCATCTACACGAGCAGGCGCACCGCTCCCCTAGCTCGTAGTGTAGACGAGGTGTAAGAGCACCCTTGTGTATTAAGCCTCCCTTCCAAAGCGCAGTAAGCTGCTGCGGACAAAGGTGCGAAATGGTTGTCTGCCGTTGTTTTCACGGAGGGAGGGGGAGGATGTTCCCAGAACCGCCCGCGACAATGTTTTTTGTCCCATCAGGCATTGGGATCTCGACCCAGATCTCCAATGGGCGGGGGGGGACTGCGGGAACTATGGGATAGCTATGGGATAGCTACCCACAGTGCAATGCTCTGGAATTCGACGCTAGTCTTAGTACATGGACGCGCACCGCCAAATTAATCCGCTTACTGTGGCCGCGTACAATTGAATTTATACAATCGGTTTCAAAAAATCGAATTCCATAAATTCGGAGTAATCCCGTAGTGTAGACGTACCCTAAGTGCACAGTAAAAGTATCCAAACGGAATTAGGGGAGTGTAGCTAGTGAGCACTCATGGGTGACTTTGCCCTATGTAGACAAGCCCTGAGTTGCAGCTGCTCGGGCTAAGCAGGGCAGAGATACAGTCAACTCCGTTTTTTTATTTCTGTAGGCTAAGGCGCCAGTCATGTAGAATCAGTGGGGGAAGGGGAAAGGATGCAATAGAAGGAAGAGTCCACCAAAAGCATAGGGAGTCATGCTGTTTTCTATCTGGGTCAAGGCCTCTTCTCCGGCTGCTTTTCTTCCTCCCTAGCCCTTCCGGGGTAGCTGATTGGCCCTGGCTTCAGCTTCGTTAATATGGACGGAAAAAAAGACAAACATCACCCCAGAAATGAGAGAGAAATGTCAAGGCTTTAAATCTAGCTCTGAAACCTTGTCACTCTTTTTGATCTCCAGCTGGAAGCATCCCATCTATTTTTGGTGCCGTAGCTCTCGTGCCATCTGCTACGCTGTGCTTAGAAATGCTCTATCTTGTCTGTTTCAACGGCAAGTCTCTCTGTTGCTTATTTCGCAGGGGCAGCACTAAAGGTCATCCTACAATGACTGCATTGGCCTCCGCTTCAGAATAGAAGCGAATCAGTCATGAAAATGCCCCTCCATGCTGTCCTGGAAGAATTGACTCTAATGATGAGGCATTCCCTTCTGCAGCTGGGCAAACGCGAAGGAGGCTTTCAAAACCGTCCCCACCCCAACTCTTCGGAACACCCCTACTAGTGTTTGCACAGCATAGTGCTTCCTGTTAACCCTTTCTTTCCCTTGCCATAGTGGATCGACTGTCTCCTAAATACTGTATCAACACAAGTCCTAGTTATTTATTTAATTAATCACTGCTTTAGGAGACCTACACTTTAGCCCCAATCTAGTTTGTCTTACCTGAGCCTGAATGCTTGCAAATCCATTCCCTCCCCCACCCCGCTCCAAGTAG
The DNA here is from genome assembly GCA_003942145.1 of Platysternon megacephalum. Taxonomy (NCBI): domain Eukaryota; kingdom Metazoa; phylum Chordata; order Testudines; family Platysternidae; genus Platysternon; species Platysternon megacephalum. The sequence goes on from QXTE01000120.1 coordinate 4,920,688, forward strand.
GGTGACCAGACAGCAAATATGAAAAATCGGGACAGAGTATGGGGGGTAATAGCTGCCCATATAAGAAAAAGCCCTGAATATCGGGACTGTCCCTACAAAATCAGGACATCTGGTCACCCTACCTCCAAGTAGTCAACGGGAGGTTTGCCACTGATTTCAATGCCAGCAAATGCAGGCCCATTGACTTCAGTGGGAGTTGCAAGTGCTCACTGCCTCTCCGGGTTTGGGGGTCACTCATGTTAATAAGCAGGATTTGGCCCTGGATGTGTCCATATTTGACTGAAGGAAGCAAGCAGTGAGTAGCCTCCATCGGGGTTCTCAGCAGTATTTTTGCTGGAGGGCTAGTGACAGCTATAGTTAGGGTTGCCCATGTTCTTATGCAGGCAGTCATCCACAAAGCAAAGGTGTGCAGTGTCAGGGCTTTGCATGGTAGTTTAAGGCCTTACAAGGAGTGGTGTTATGGGTAGTCTACAGGGATTACTAGGGACCGGTAGTGCCTAAAACACGAGCATGTAGTTCTGTGTGAGGGCCCTTATCGGAAAGCCAGTTAATAAAGAGAGTACCTACCTCCCCATCTGATCATTTGTCCCATAATGAGCCAGTAAAAGTCCTGGTGGGGCAAAATGGCTGGGACCTGTCAGCGTCTGTACACAGACTCCACCCCAGAGGCCAGGATGTTTTGGTTTTGTTTTTTAATTAGTGGTGGTAGAGAAATGGGCCGAAATTGTTGTCATCAATGACCCATCGGTTACCTCCAGAATCAAACTCTTGCAGGGGCTATTCCTGCATAATAGGTTACCCTTGACCCTCTGGTACTGGCATGCCCAGTTCATGACATGTTTGTCTAGAACAGGGGTAGGCAACCTATGGCACGCGTGCCGAAGGGGGCACGCGAGCTGATTTTCAGTGGCACTCACACTGCCCGGGTCCTGGCCACCGATCCGGGGGGCTCTGCATTTTAATTTAATTTTAAATGAAGCTTCTTAAACATTTTTAAAACCTTATTTACTTTACATACAACAATAGTTTAGTTATATATTATAGACTTATAGAAAGAGATCTTCTAAAAATGTTAAAATGTATGACTGGCACACGACACCTTAAATCAGAGTGAATAAATGAAGACTCGGCACACCACTTTGGAAAGGTTGCCGACCCCTGGTCTAGAAGGTTCATGCAGTCATAGGGTATTGCACACATGAGATCAGCACTGTATCACCAGCATCAAATGGCGCAGCTGAGTGTCTGTTGCAATCATTTAAAAAGGGAATGCCAACGGAGTCCGTGCTTGGCTTGCTCTCCCTGTGGTTGCAGTGTGTTTGGGAGGAATACTAGTATTTCCCTTTAACAGGGTGGCTTGCCCCTTTAAAACCTAGAGGCCTGGGATCAGCCAGCCCTAATTACTAATTGGCTGCAGAGATTAGAAGGCTGCAAGAGCGTTTGGGTGATGAGGAGGAACAGGGAGGGCTGAGAATGGGCTGCTAACAGTGGGGAATTGAGTCAAATTGTGGGGAGTTTAGTTTGGGACTTTGAGTTTTGTTTTGCAACTTTATGTTAATAAACACAGACCCTAAGAAGGCTTTTACAGAGAAGCCTGTGTGGAGCCAAGAAAAGGGAAACTGAGACAGGGTGCTGCAGCGCTAGCCCTGGCCACCAGGGGGAGCTCACACGGTGGCTGACCCAACAACATTCTCTCACTGCAATATGGGTTGCAGTCTAGCTTTTTTTTGCTCCCGTGATATGACACTAATTCTTCCTGTTGCTTCTCATTTCTGATTTGGCCTCCCAAGCTGGCCTAGTCTCTGCTCTAGGAACTTAAATTTAAGCCAGGGGAGTGGATATTTGCTTAACCATGTCACCCTGGGGGTTTAAAGAATGGATATTCTTGGTGCAGTGGACTAGTTCCAGGCTGTCTAAAGGTTCATGTAAATCAGTTCTTGGTGCATTGTGTTCATACACAGCAGAAATCAGAGGTTAGAGGCTCTTGGGTTGGGGAGGAGTACTCCCTCTGCCAGTACAAATTGTTGCATGTCATTGCCAATATCCCAGTGCATTAGGCACCCTCGGGACAGGCTGGATTTAAAACAAATCTCCAGGTCAGGACCCTGGATGTTGTTCTGTTAGTATAATTCCTCACTTAGCAATGTAGCTACAAAGGTGCAGCGTAGTAAAAGTTAGTTGGTTGAATTTATTGTTGGGAGGTGTCTCTGCTGTTGTTGGTGCCTACATTTTTATGTATTGTTATAATTTATGACAATAGCACCAGAGGACTCCACTTAGGTCACGACCCAGTTGTGGTGGGTGCTGTACAAACACAGGAAGAGACCGCTCCTGTTCTGAAGAGCTGACAATCCAAGTAACCCTTTCGCTCTGAAAGAGCCACCATCTCAATGAGCAGAATACGTTAATAAATATGTCCCTGTTATTCTAGGTGCCTGGCTCTGCCCACAGCAGATTCCAAAATGGCTCTTCCTATCCATAGTTTTAAGGAGACCCCAGCATCCCATTGGTTATTGAGGTTTCTGAGGTAGCAGACTGTATGCATAGCTAGATTATTTTGGAGACAACAAATTTGCACTGTGTTTGTTCTCAGAAAGAGAGACCCTGCGTGCCTGGCTGTGATACAAAACAGGCTCCACATCTTCAGGGTCTTTTTTTAGCCTCTCTAGGTAAATTGTGACTGTCTTCGTGGCACTGAGTGATAATATCTTTTATCTTTAGAGATCTCACCTTGCCACTTCATATTCAGTGGCTCCAGCATGAGGCTATCATAGACAATGGGAATAATATCCCAGATGATACATGTGAGCAACGGAGAGGAAAGAAATAACTATGATAGCAAACAACGCTGAAGTACAACCCACGCCAATCAGCTCCTACCTCAGCTGTGTTTTCTGGAGCTTCAAACCATCAGCATCAGGAATAACAACTAACACAGCAATAAGAGGAAGCCAAATGAAGTCGGCGTGACTTGGTGAACAGGAATCTTCCAAATTCCTGGGCAAATTGTCAGTTCCAGAACAGTTGCTAGTAATGGGGGTGGATGGATACAGCATGGTTGAGCTTTAATTAAGAGCTTAAAATGTCACTGAGTGGATTTGTATGGTCTGCTTTACCTTAGTACTCTTTCTCTCTCTCCCAGCCTCCTTTCCGTGGCTGTAGTAATAGGGCCCAGTAAGGTATATTCAGAATATTAAAGACTTCAGTCGCAGGAGAGGGTGTTAATGTGCTTTCTTTAGCCACAGACTCACTAACAGAGGCAGTTCAAGCTTCATCCTATTCACTGTCCCTTCCAATGTGCCTTCATACTGACCTGCCTGGATGAGAAGGGAGGTCAGTCTCTACTTCCCATTCAATCCTTGGTCCTCTGCTTAGATGACTAGAAAAGGGAATCAGTCAGTGATAACAGTGGCTTTGTGATGCGGCACCTTCCTTCCAGATGACAAAGCCCTGGCTGGGATGATTTAGTTGGTGTTGGTCCTGCTTTGAGCAGGGGGTTGGACTAGATGACCTCCTGAGGGCCCTTCCAACCCTAATATTCTATGATTCTATGATGTCATGGTATCCTCTTGCATTGAAGATACCCCTCCAAGAGAGGGGACCTCGGTTATTAGGACGAGACAGGTAATAATAATGAGGAATTAGATTATTGAAAATATATAGTTAGNGGTATCCTCTTGCATTGAAGATACCCCTCCAGGAGAGGGGACCTCAGTTATTAGGACGAGACAGGTAATAATAATGAGGAATTAGATTATTGAAAATATATAGTTAGGTTTGTGATGACTGGGAGAACTGCATGGTGACTTGCCTGCCGGGTGCAAAGGTGGTGGACCTCTCAAAACATCTAGACAGACTTATATGCAGTACTGGGGAGGAGCCAGTGGCCGTGGTACATGTAGGTACCAATGACATAGGGAAAGATAGGAGAGAGGTCCTGGAGGCCAAATTTAGGCTGCTACGTAGAGATTAAAGACCAGGACCTCCATGGTAGCAGTCTCGGAAATATTTCCAGTTCCACATGCAGGGCCAGGTAGACAGGCAAAATTGCAGAGTCTCAATGCGTCGATGAGACAATGGTGTTGGGATGAGGGATTTAGGTTTATTAGGAACAGGAGAATTTTTGGGGAGAGGGGGAGCCTATATAGGAAGGATTGGCTCCACCTACACCAAAACAGAACCAGATTGCTGGTATGTAAAATTAAAAAGGACACAGAAGAGATTTTAAACTAAGGGCTGGGGAAAGCCAACAGGTGCGGAGGAGCACACAGTTCAGACAGAGACATCCCGTAGGGGAGGATCTATTAAGGGGATTCTCTATATCCTAGTAAACGGGAGAGGATAGAAGTTGATGAAGTATAGATAGGAACTGAAGAGAAACAGTCAAATGAAAGAGTCCCATTCAATTACATCACATGAAGGCAGACAACTAAATATTAACAAATTTTATAAGTGCTTGTATACAAATGCTAAAAGTCTAAATACAAAGATGGGTGAACTTGAGTGCCGGGTATTAAATGAGGATATTGATATAACGGGCATCACAGAAACTTGGTGGAACGATGATGATCAATGGGACATGATAATACGAGGGCACAAAATATAGGAATGACAGAGTAGGTCGTGCTGGTCGGGGAGTGGCACTCTATGTGAAAGAAAGCGTAGAGTCAAATACAGTAAAAATCTTAAATGAACCAAACTGTACTATAGAATCTCTAGGGGCAGAAATCCCATGCTTGTATTCCTACTGCTATACTCTTATTATTCACTACTGACCACCTGACCAGGATGGTGACAATGATTGTGAAATGCTCAGGGAGATTAGAGAGGACACAAAGACAAAAAACTCAATAATAATGGAGGATTTCAACTATCCCCATATTGACTGGGAACATGTTACCTCAGGCCAGCAAACAGAGGTAAAATTTCTAAACACCATTAATGATGGCTTCTTGGAGTCCTGGAACTCACCAGAGGAGAGGAAATACTTGATTTAGTCCTAAGTGGAGCACCGGATCTGGTTCAAGAGGTGAATATAGCTAAACGGCTTGGTAACAGTGACCATAATGTAGTTAAATTTAACATCCTTGTAGGGGGGGAAATACTGAAGAAACTCACCACAATAGCATTTAACTTCAAAAAGGGGAACTACACACAAATGAGGAAGCTACTTAAATAGAAATTAAAAGGAAAAGTCACAAGGGTGAAACACCTGAAAGCTACATGGAAACTATTTAAAAACACCATAATAGAGGCTCAAACTAAACATATAGCCCAAATCAAACAAAACTGTCAGAGGACCCCGCCCCTCCAAAAAGCCACCATGGATAAACAACAGAGTAAAATAGGCAGTTAGAGGCAAAAAGCCACCCTTTAAAAACTGGAAGTCAGATCCTACTGAGGAAAATAAAAAGGAGCATCAATTCTGGCAAGTCAGGTGTAAAACTATAATTAGGCAGGCCAAAAAAGAACTTGAAGAGCAACTAGGAAAAGACACAAAACTAACAGCAAAAAAATTTACGTGCATCAGAAGCAGGAAGCCTGCCAGTCAGTGTAGTCACTGGACAATTGAGGTGCTAAAGGAGCTGTAGTGAGGCCTTATTGGAAATCCTGGAAGGTAGGCGGGCACAAGCCCGCCCGCGTCTAAAGGCCCCTTCCCCAGCCTAGCGGGAGGGACCACTGGACCCGGGAACCAACTGAAAACGGGGGACAACTAATGAATAACAGGGTCGGGAGTGAAGGTCACAGGCTCAAAACTAGGGACACAGTTCAGAGAACCCCGGACAGCGCTCACTGCTCCTCAAAGCTGTCTAGGGAGCCAGCGGATGCCGCCCAAAGGAACTCTGCCCGGATGCGTGAGACCCAGGAGGAGTGGAAATAGGCCCACAGTTGCAGAGCACCTCCCCGTCTAGCATCCTCCTCCTGGTATTGAAGATGGGCACTTTGGCCAGGGCCAGAAGGAGGTTGACGAGGAGGTCTCACGACTTGGTGAGGCCGCGGACAAGGTGTGCAAATAGAAACAGGTGTGGGGAAAAGTGCAGGAGGTTCTGGAGAAACCAGAATAGGGGCTGCAACCTGGCGCATTCGAGAAAGGCGTGCGCCAGGTTGCAGGCCTTCCAATAAGAAAAACCAGCAGCTGGAGTGGGGTGGAGGGAGCGCCCAGAGACCTGGAGGGGGAGGAACCCCTCACTGAGCCCTGGTGGGTGGAGCCAGGCCATGCTCACCCCTCCCACTGGAAGTCAGTGGGCACGACAGGAAGTATAAAAGGCAGGGCTGGAAGCTCAGTTGGGCTGCAGCTGCTGGAGAAGCCAGACGCCTTCTGCTTGCTCCCGAGCTGGGAGACTGCTGCAGGCCCCCAGAGAGCTGAGGATTGGTCAGAGCCACCGGAGCCGTATGCTGACCCGACCACAGAGGAATTACCAGGACTACCACAGGCCTTCTACCCTGATGATCTGGACAACCCTCTACAGACCCAAGTACAACCCAAGGGGGAGTTAGGAAGTGGCCCGGGGCAGCTGACCCTACTCTGGCTGCAGCACTGCCTGAGTTTAGGTCAGTGTGTTGCGGTCAGGATCCCTGCTGACCCAGTGGCAAATCTCGCTGCCACTGTTATGGCCTTGGGCTGGGGCACAGTGGAGTGGGTGGGCCTGCGTGCCCCCCTGCCACCTTAACCCTGGGGTGGCAGTCTCCCTTTCTCTACGCCAAGGAGCCAGTGTTTGTCGGCCAGCCACTGGAGCAAGGAAGCCTGAACCCCTTGCTCCTTGGCCCTGAACGCAGGCCTGAGCTATAGACTCATTGCCTCGCCCTGCCTGGGAGCCTGGGCTACCTAACTGCCTTTTGCTGCTTGGCCCTGAACACAGGCCCGAGCTATAGACTCTTGCCATGCTGCTAATTCCCCACAACAGGCGATGCCCAGAGACGTAGTGAGGCAGACTGGCCTCCCATGGATCTGAAAGGGGAGGAACCCCGCCACTGAACCATTACAGGAGCACGCAAGGAAGACAAGGCAGAATAAATTCTTTGCCTTCATCTTCACTGCAGACGATGTGAGGGAGATTCCCACACCTGAGCCATTCTTTTTAGGTGACAAAGCTGAGGAACTGTCCCAGATTGAGGGGTCAATAGAGGAGGTTTCAGAACAAATTGTAAATTAAACAGCAATAGGTCACCAGGACCAGATGGTATTCAGTCAAGAGTTCTGAAAGACTTGAAATATGAAATTGCAGAACTACGAAGTGTGGTATATAACATATTGCTTAAATCAGCCTCAGTACCAGATGACTGGAGGATAGCTAATGTAAAGCTGATTTTTTTTTACGACTCCAGAGGCAATCCTGACAATTACAGGTCGATAAGCCTAACTTAAGTACCAGGCAAATTGGTTGAAACTATAGTAAAGAACAGAATTATCAGACATGTAGCTGAACACAATATTTTGGGGACGAGCCAACATGGCTTTTGTAAAGGGAAATCATGCCTCGCTAATCTATTAGAATTCTTTAAGGAGGTCAACAAGTATATGGACAAAGGTGATCCAGTTGAAATAGTGTACTTGAACTTTCAGAAAGCTTTTGACAAGGTCCCTCACCAAAGGCTTTTAAGCAAAGTAAGCAATCATGGGATAAGAGGGAAGGTCCTGTCATGGATCAGTAACTGTTTCCTGTCTTTTAACCAAAGGGTAGGAATAAATGGTCAGTTTTCATAATGGAGAGAGGATAAATACCGAGGTCCTCCAAGGATCTGTGCTATTCAACATATTTATAAATGACCTGAAAAAGGGGATAAATACTGAGGTGGCAAAGTTTGCACATGATACTATCTTGAGTAATTTTGTTCAGTCCAAAGCTGACTGCAAGGAGTTACAAAGAGAGCTCACAAAACTGGGTGACTTGGGCAACAATATGGCAGATGAAAGTCACTGTTGATAAATGCAAAGAAATGCACATTGGAAAACATAATCCCAACTACATATACTATGGGGTCTAATTTTCTTTACCACTCAAGAAAAAGATCTTGGAGTGATCGTGGATAAGTTCTCTGAAAACATCTGCTCAATATGCAATGGCAGTCAAAAAAGCTAGCAATGTTAGGAACTATCAGGAAAGGGATAAACAATAAGACAGAAAATATCATAATGTCACTATATAACTTCATGGTATTCCTGCACCTTGAATACTGCATGCCATTCTGGTCACTCCATCTCAAAAAAGATATATTAGAACTGGAAAAGGTACAGAGAAGGGCAACAAAAATGATAGGGCTATGGAACACTTTCCATACCAGGAGAGATTAAAAAGACTGGGCCTGGTCAGTTTAGAAAAGAGATGACTAAGGGATAGAAGTCTATAAAATCACGAATGGTGTGGAGAAAGTGATTAGGAAAGTGTTGTTGTTTACCCCTTCACATAACACAAGAACCAGGGGTCACCCGCTGAAATTAATAGGCAGCAGGTTTCCAACAAACATAAGGAAGTATTTCTTCACACAATTCACAGTCAGCTGTGGAACTCATTGCCAGGGAATGTCATGAAGGCCAGAAGTATAATAACTAGGTTTAAAAAAAAAGTAGATAAATGTATGGAGGATAGGTCCAACAATGGCTATTACCCAAGATGGTCAGTGACAGAACCCCATGCTCTGGAAGTCCCTAAGCCTCTGAATGCCAGAAGCTGGGTCTGTATGACAGGTGGATCACTCAATAATTGTCCTGTTCTGTTCATTCACCCAGAAGCGTCTGGTACTAACCACTGTTGGAAGACAGGACACTGGGCTAGATGGAGTATTGGTTGGACCCAGCATGGCCATTCTTGTGTTCTTATACCTGTCCACTCGGAATTGGACTTAGACTGATAAACTCATAGCACATAGTTAATAGCCATAAGAGGGTAATGACTCTCAGTCACTGCCTAGCTGAAGTGAATTTTAACCTGTAACTAACAGGAGAGAGGCTACATAGTCAATTATCAACCGCTATAGTGAAAACCCTACTGCAGTTTTCTATAGCGATTTATCCAAAGGACATATCAAGGCTTCTATTCCCAGCTCTTCTATAGACAAGTCCATTACTTGGTCTATACTTAACCTTACAGAGTCACAATTGACATCTTCAGTCATTTAGAGTTGTACAAATGAGCAATATAAATGAATATCACCAACAGATGAGGAATCTGCAACGTTCTCCCTCTCATCTGGTTTATTTTAAAAGTATTTTACATTTTAGGCATTTCGATGTCTTACAAATGTACTTTGTGACCTGGATATAAAGAGCAGTGTCCATGACTTTCCGTAGCTTTAATCTTGCATCGCTCATTGTCTTTAATGTTCCATCTTGCACAGCCCGCCATCACCTAATGTTTGACGTTTGACGTTGCCAGTTAGCCCTCTCTCTTTCCTTCTAATCTCTGCTACGTGTGTTCTCCATTACAGTCAAACTTACTCCTTGCGTATCTCTCTTGTAACCTGGTAGCCATTTTCAGCTCCTTCCCCTTTGCCCACATCCAACCCATGTCACTTCTTACACAACATTTTGAAGTCTGCCTCTTCCCTTCTCTCTTTTTCATTCACATCCTAAGACTATTATTCCTCCCTGAAAGAACACCATCATATTATCCTGAATAAATGTGTTCCTGGCATGTCACCACATGTTTATCACGGATTGGGTCATCTGGTTTTGTTTACTGTTAAGAGGAGTTAGGGGAAACCATGTGCTCAGTCAACTATGTTAATTAATGGATGATGTTACTCTTAGGGAAAGGAGACAGAAAATCTACTTGACGTGTTTACAGCAACATGCCGTTATAAATTGTACATCACCGCATCTCTCTGCTTGTGCAGCCATGTCTCACGTATTCTAGGTCTTAAAGTTCAAACAAGAGTCAAAAGCTGTGTTTCAAATCTGCTGTGTAACTTCACATGCTTTCCAAAAGCAACACACCAGCAGAACTGTTGATGCTACGGAAGAATGGACAGCTGTTTATGATTACAGAAGCTTCATTTTCCAAATGGGGTCTCTTAGATGGTTAAATGTCTCTGTTAGCAAATTTATGTCAAAGCACAAGGATGAAATCCTGGCCCCAGTGAGGCCTTTGACTTCAGCAGGCCCAGGCTTTTACGCAGGATGATTTATCTATTGAATTCAGGAAGGGTTACTCCCCACAGCCACCCATAAAGACAACATTGCCCAAACTGCATGGTAGAGAACTTTCCTCTCAAGCATTAGATATGACCCAGAGACAGGATACCTAACAGGCAGGATACCACCCTACTCAAAAGGTCCTATACAATCTAATAAAAATCTATATTCTTTCTATAGGTTTTTTGAAACCATTTAACATAATTTAATAAAGATGTATATCCCTGCTCTAGGATGGTTCCAGAAAACCATGGAAAGATTGTACCTTCTTAGATAAGATCTTCAAGGCAAGGATTGTCTCTCTGTTCTGTGTTTGTACAGCACCTAGCACATTGTGGCTTGGGCCTCTAGGCACTACCCCCGTTGAAATAATAAATAATAATAAAGGCTGTCTATTAGAATGGATAAGATTTTAAATTAATTCCTGTAGAACCCTAGTAGTTTCATCCCTAGTAAATCCTATAGGAGTTTTACATAAGGTCAGTTCTCGAAAATGATTAATTAGTTGTACTAATAATCCAACCTTTTATCTGGCAAGTTGGAAATGGGGATTTTCCTTATTGAATCTGAAGGGGAAAGAAAGACTTCAGACCTGAAATGGCTTCTGGAAAGAACATGGAAGAGGCAAAGGTTCATCATGATGGACTCTCCTGGCTAGAGCTGTCTGGTATTTTAAGGTCCAATTTTTAAACCTATGGGCTTTAATGGATGTTTAAATCCAATGTTTGGAATCTCAGACCGACCCATTCGTTGACATAAATGCCAGTTTATGCACCTAGATGCTAATTTGACTGTCCAAATATGAGATTGGGAGACAATTAGGAGCCCACATTTGGAAAATGTGCTTCCTCATGTGGCCTACAGAAATGACTGAATGTAACATTTATGTTTACATTGTTGTGAACTGTTCTTTTTTTGGGTCTGTGTGCTTACCCAGTGGTTGTGTGATTATGACCGTAAAAAGAAATCATAGCAAAACCTAGCATATTTTGCACTCCATTATCCAAGTTATCAGTGAAAATAGGGGCTAGTTCTGGACTGACCCCTCTGGGACCCCACTAGATACATCCCCCCAGTTTAACAGCAAACCACTGATAACTACTTTTTGAGTACAGTTTTTCAACCAGTTGCACCCATCTTATAGTAATTTAATCTAGACCACATTTCCCTAGCTTGCTAATGAGTATGTAATAGAATCATAGAAGGTTAGGATTGGAAGAGACCTCAGGAGGTCATCTAGTCCAATCCCCTGCTCAAAGCAGGACCAACACCAACTAAATCATCCCAGCCAGGGCTATGTCAAGCCGGGCCTTAAAAACCTCTAAGGATGGAGATTCCCCCACCTCCCTAGGTAACCCATTCCAGTGCTTCACCACCCTCCTAGTGAAATAGTGTTTCCTAATATCCAACCTAGACCTCCCCCACTGCAACTTGAGACCATTGCTCCTTGTTCTGTCATCTGCCACCACTGAGAACAGCCGAGCTCCATCATCTTTGGAACCCCCCTTCAGGTAGCTGAAGGCTGCTATCAAATCCCCCCTCACTCTTCTCTTCTGCAGACTAAATAACCCCAGTTTCCTCAGCCTCTCCTCGTAAGTCATGTGCCCCAGCCCCCTAATCATTTTCCTTGCCCTCTGCTGGACTCTCTCCAATTTGTCCACATCCCTTCTGTAGTGGGGGGGACCAAAACTGGACACAATACTTCAGGTGTGGCCTCAGCAGTGCCAAATAGAGGGGAATAATCACTTCCCTCAATCTGCTGGCAATGCTCCTACTAATACAGCCAAATACGCCATTGGCATATTGGTGGGAAATCACTCATGTGGTACTGTGTCAACAGCCTTACTAAAGTCAAAATATATCACATCATCTGCTTTCCCCCCTATCCACTAGACCAGTAATTCTGTCAAAAATGGAAAGTAGGTTAGCTTGTTATTATTTGTTCTTGACAAATCCATGCTGGCTATTCCTTATAACCCTATTATTCTCTAGGTGCTTACAAATAGATTGTTTAATATTTTGTTCCAGTAACTTGCCAGGTTTTTAAGTTAGGCTGACTGGTCTATAATTCCCTAGGTCCTTTTCCCTTTTTTTAACTACAGGTACCATGTTTGCTCTTCTCCAGTCTTCTGGGACCTCACCTGTCCTCCATGAGTTCTCAAAGATAATTGCTAAGGGTTCTGAGATGGCTTAAATCCCACAGGGTGAATTTCATCAGGCTCTGTGGACTTGAATACATCCAATTTATCTAAATATTCTTTAACCTGCTCTTTCCCTATTTTGGCTTGCATTCCTTCCCCCTTAATGTTGCTAATGTTAATTGTGCTGAGTATCTAATCACAGTTGACCTTTTCAGTGAAGACTGAGGCAAAATATTAGTCCTAGTACTATAATTAAAAACAAGTGGAGGAAAAATTCCTGTCTAGAAAATACTGGATGTATCATACAATGGTTATAAAATGGCTTTTTTTTTTCTCCAAAACTTTCGGTGAAACCAACAGTGATTTTAAAGAGAGACTCCTTGATGAAAGAGCTATAATTATTGTGGTGGTGTTGTCAGATCATCCTCTGCCAGCACAAAATGGTTCCCTATGGAATATTGTCAAGTGCTTTCTAGCTCTGTATAAGCAACTTTTAATGACCCATGTGATCGGGTTCCCTTGGGAGAGCTATTCAACAGTGTAATTCATCATATTCAAGCATAAAATATTAATATTTAACAGAGTCATTTCTTAGCACATAAAGGATAAAGGCAACAGGCTATAGACAGTCTGTGTAGATGTTGCTATCTGCCTTGCATGGAACTGTGGCATTGGGAGCAAGTCAAAGGGAGGCCAGGAGCATGGCCAGTGAGTCTGCAAATCAGCCAACTCTCCACTCTGATAGGGGATTGGGAGCAGGGCCGGCGCAACCCATTAGGCGACCTAGGCGGTCGCCTAGGGCACTACTATTTTGGGGGTGCCGGCGCCCCGGCCGGCCGTGGAAATTTGGGGGCGGGACCTTCCGCCGCTGCTGTTGGGGGCGGCATTTTGGGGGCGGGACCTTCCGCCACCTAGGGCGCCGGAAGAGCTGGCGCCGCTACTGATTGGGAGCAATAACAGTGGAAGCTACTAAGCATTGCTGACATTCTGCATCCTGATGGGGAGGTTTCTGTCCCCAGCTGCCATGGAGCACCTCTGGCACAAAGCTTGTTGAACTGGACTTCGTACAGAGAGGCTGGTTTTGCCCCTATGGCTGCTGAGCTGCTCCGAGGTACCACGATATAATAAAGTGGACTTGCTCCTCTAAAGCAGACTTGCTCCAGGCATCTGCCCTCTAAGCAGTTCTTGAGCTTGACTTTCTGAACCATAACTGTACATGTTATTTCAAACTAGCTTGCATGGGATAAGGGAGGTTTTTATGTGTTATCCCATTCACTTTCTCCCCCTCCCTAACCCAGAAAGTGCAGTACTGGTGCTGTGTAAGGTAAACTAGTCTTGTTAGGCTTAAAAAAAAAATCAGGTTCCTGAATTTGCTTGGTATGTGGCTGCTAGAGAGGATTGTGATTACTCACCTGGGAGATTCTCTTGTTACTTTGCTATTTAGTGTATTGCTGGGAGCATGGTTTTTATAGTGCCTTGCGGTTATGTAGAGCTTGGTGTAAACTAGAAGGGAACACATTTGGTTTGAGCTCTGTGGAGACACATACACCACTCTTTTGAACTATATTGTATGAAGTCCTCTGGTTTCTTGAGACTTTCATAAATAAGTTTTTTTTTCTCCACTAGCCTCTTGCTTGTAAAATTAATGGCACCATCTCTCTGTTTATGGAAATGTTGATACTTTTTAGCATTGCACTGTGATTTCCTTGGCCATGAAAGAAGCCCTCAGATTTGGCATTCTATAGAAGCCCTATCTCCAATGAATCTGAGAGTTTCAATGATTTAAGAATGGCTCCCAGTAGGAACAGACTATGATGGTGTCAATGAAAAAATGGCTTGAATAGTAATATTAGTTCTAGTGCATGCTACCGCCCAGAAGCCATTAATGGCTGGGAACTCTACTTGTGTGCGTATCAAGGTGCAATCTTGTCCCAATACGTCCTGCAAGCACTGAGCACCAACTCTACATCGTTTTAGGGAGTCCAGTGTGATCTACATATAACTTCTTGTTGTATGAGTGGGTGCCAGGTCGAATGGGGTTTCTGTAACATGGTCACATCAGGGATCATCGTTCAGATGATATTGTAATAAGCTGGCTATTCTTTCTGGTTTTCTTCTCATCCCAGATAAAACAAGATACTGCGATTAGATCTCAGCTCACACTGTTAGTAACACAGAGCTTGCTTTCCCACAGCAGTATTGGCACCACCATGCTGACAGCAGAAAGGATCATGTGCACATCGGTAATGAGATGTGACTTGAGCACACACCCGAGGCAGATCTGCTGAGAAAGAAGCAGTCAGTTCCTTTCATAGTCATATTGTGACCACAGCCACACAACAAACAGACCCACTATTGTTCATGTAGACGCCCGGGCACCCTTGGTTAGTATGCTGGATGAGAAGCAAGAAGGGCTTTGTGAAGCCTTCAGAAAAGGGCATTATGAGCTGGAGTTGCATGGGTGGGAGGTGCCGATGCAGGGTATGGGAGCACAAGTCACTAGGTGACGTTCTTACCTCAGAGTCGTGTCTGAGCCCATGGAGGGGGCACTGCTGGAGCTGCCATTGTTCAGAGCTGATGTAAAACTGCAGCTCCTACCACTCATGGGCTTTGGAGTAACCCCAGAGATGAATGAGTGATCTACATAGTCTTTAAAATGTCTGCTGATCCTTCAGAGCCATGGGACTATGGAAACGTAAGTTGTTGTCATTATAACCAACGTAGCAGCCTGTTGGTTCAGAGCAGCAAGAGGACATGTTCTTAACTTGCTCTCGGCTGGAAGAAGCTGTATAATCATACTAGAGAGACAGAGTCAAAACCAAAGCCTGGGATACAAACCCCTCTCAAACATGGGCAGGGGGGGTTCCAGGGTCCAACGTCAGAGCTGAATTTCATAGCTTGTCTAATATAATATAATATATGGAGATATACCTATTTCATAGAGCTGGAAGGGACCCCGAAGGGTCATCGAGTCCAGCCCCCCTGCCTTCACTAGCAGGACCAATTTTGCCCTAGATTCCTAAGTGGCCCCCTCAAGGATTGAACTCACAACCCTGGGTTTAGCAGGCCAATGCTCAAACCACTGAGCTATCCCTCCCCCCTCTCACTTTGCCTAATGGGCTGAAGCCCAAGAGCCAAACAACTCAGAATTTCAGAGCGTTTTGAAGCTTGGATTTAAACTTTGTGGCATGGGACCATCTCAAGCCCAGTTTGACCTGTGTAGATGAAGCCATAAGGCTGCTTTCCTTTTGTTCACAAACCTCAAGGCTAATGACAGACACTCCCTGGTGAAACACCCAATGGAGATAAATGGGTGGCTGTGCCACGGTGAAGTACCATAATTCCTGTGCTACACCCCCATTTGAATTGTTTAGAAGGCTGCTAGCATCCTGGTTCCCCTGCTGTGCAGTCATTGCACAATGCTGATGGGGACACAGGCAGTGCCCCTCTATAATAGTAGCACTTAACACTGGTATCCCAGGGGAACAGCTGTATTAGTTGATTGTGCCTGTATCATGGGGCTATTTTTAGCCCTCTGTGAGAGCTCTCTAGTGGATTAATAGCAGCACTGTCCTGGAAGCCAAGGGGCAGAGGGAGACCACTGTGAGGCTACAACAGGGATACCATAGAGACCCAGAGTTCAGCAGGGGACCATGGGAACTCAGGTTAAAATTCCCAGTCTGCTAACTAGCACAGAGGCCCAGACAGAGTTGCCCCAGTAGGGAGATGTGAAAGGGGTAAAGAACAGGACCCTAGGATAGGGAAGGGAGTGGCACAGGCAGGCTTTGTGAGCTCCCTCCTAAGAGAGGATGACCTGGTGAAATGACTGAAGGCAGCAGAAAAGGAGCTGCAGGATTTCAAGTTCAAGAATGAACAGCTGACCAAAGATCTCCAGTTCACCGAGGAGGAAAAAGAGCACTTGCTCCATACAGTGTATGAGATTCAGTTAGAGGCATGGTGTACCGAGACCCCAAAGCCCAGGAAACAAAAGTGAGTCAAGGGACCCCAAACATGTTCTTCAGGTAAGAAAGACCTAGGAGAGTAGACTCTGGGAAACCAGGGGAAAGCCTGGGTAGAAGCTTCCCAGAGAGTGAGGTCTGGGGGAGAGGCCCCTGATTAAAAGGGGCAAGGACTAATACAGACTCTTAAGGTGAGGAGACCTGAGAAAAGGACCCTGGTAGATGTGGCACAGACAATAACACAGACACAGACAATAACGAATAGTCCTCCAGATGGAGAGGTCTGGGAGGGAGAAGACCCTGCTAATGTGGGTCAAAACAGGGTAAAAAGAGAGAGTACCCCAATCCTATCTGGATGGGCAGAGGTGTGATAGGGTGGACGAGGCCCAGAAGCCCCCTGCTCAAGGACTCAGGGTCTTGCCACACTTGTCCCAGGAAAGGAGCAGTGGAGAGATCCTCCAAGCGGGCTAGAGTGGTTGCAGGGGAAGCAGCCAATCAGAGAGGCTGCAGGAGCATCCAATCAGGGCCCAGGAGGGCCCTATAAAAAGGAGCTACCTGGCCAGAGACAGGAAGTTCCTTGTTAGAACTAGAGGAGTGCGGATGGTGCTCCTGGTTAGTCAAAGGGAACTGCAGCATAATGGACATCTCAGTGCTAGTAGTGACCCAGGGAGCAAGGAAGAGCTGCTGGCTACTGGGCTTGAGCTGTGAAGGCATCTGTGAAGGCTAGGGCTGCAGGGAAGTGGCCCAGGGAGCTGAAGGCAGTTTTGCTAAAGGGATGTGGTGGTGCGCGGCTGCTATTCTTAGGGTCCCTGGGCTGGGACCCAGTGTAGTGGATGGGCCCAAGTCCCCTCCATAGGCCACTGGAGAAGGGCCTACAACTGGACAGCAGTAAATCCCCAGAAGGGGACTGAATTCTCAGGAGGCCCAGCTGGAGAGCTAGGGCCAGAACAGACTAAAAGGGCTAAACCATTGCCTCCAGGGAGGAAGCCCCAGGGGTTTGGCCTGATACCGGGGCCGGGATTGGTTTGAAGACTGCAAACACACCTGACCAGAAAGAGGCACTTGCAAGAAGCGGGTGCCATGCTGTTACAGGGCCAGATAAGTGAGGTTTAGATCATAAAAATTGTATATATTACATACCAAAAGCCTCCATTAAAAACCATTAAAGCTCCAAAATCCAGCACTCAAATTAGAGAACGCCCGAATTAAGGTGGCCCGTGCAGCCTCTACTTCGCTCCCTGGTGCATAGGTATCAGGATATAGTCTGATCACATACTATTTTTTTGCTGAAGAACCCGGCCTCATTAATGTTCTGCTGCTGCTCCCTTTGCTGCATACAACATAGGGAAATTGCTATTATGTATAGTAACTCCCCACCCCAGCTTCGCATGTGCACACACATATATGCAGGTGTTGTGGGAATATCTGTCTTAAGTGTTTATATAGATGGAACACTGCACGGTGTCTGCCCCAGCTGCAGGCTCCCCGGTCCATCTCTTGTAGCTGCTGCTCCCTTCTTTCCCTGCTGCTGGTTCTCCCGATTCTCCCACTCTGTCGCTACCACTAGCTCTTATTCCTCTGGCTCCGCACGCTGGTCCTCTCACTGCTCCACACTTCCCCAGTGGCTGGTAGTGGGGCTGGGATATCAGGACTCCAGAGGCTCCTGCCATGAGGGATGCTGCTGCAAATGGCTGCACCCATTCTAACCGAACAATCTTTTCAGTCTATGGCCTGGGGCAGAAGATTAAAGAATAAAGAAAAAGCGGCAGAGTTGAGTTAGTGAGTCCAACCAGTGCTATCTCCCCCGCCTCATCCTGGCTTGGGAGTTTGACATGGATTTGAATAAACAGCTGTGCCTACCAATCAATAGGGAGGCTATTTGTGGAAATGAATCAATTCAGCACAGTCGGCCTGTAAAACATAATGTAACCCACCTCAGCATCATTTTGGAAAGCACTGAAATGTAAAAGGCAGAGGCTTGATTCCGTCATCTTGTTTTAAGAGTGATGCACTGAGGAAACATTGAAATGAGGGGGGAAGTATTGCCTCCTAAAGGCACCCAGAGGTGGTGTTTAGTTTTCCCAGATTTCTGGACGCGGTGCTTGAGTCAAGTCCGTTTTGTAATGTTAAGAGGAACCCCTAGATCAGGGGTAGGCAACCTATGGCACGCGTGCCGAAGGCAGCACGCAAGCTGATTTTCAGTGGCACTCACACTGCCCAGGTCCTGGCCACCGGTCCAGGGGGCTCTGCATTTTAATTTAATTTTAAATGAAGCTTCTTAAATATTTTAAAAACCTTATTTACTTTACATACAACAATAGTTTAGTTATATATTATAGACTTATAGAAAGAGACCTTCTAAAAACGTTAAAATGTATTACTGGCACGCGAAACCTTAAATTAGAGTGAATAAACGAAGACTCGGCACACCACTTCTGAAAGGTTGCCGACCCCTGCCCTAGATATTGAATCTGGCCCTTGTTGCTGACACCACCTGGCAGCAGGTTTCCACGAGCATATATATTAGGCAGCAGAATAATCTCCCAAGGGGAAAGGTCCCTTCCATTGTGTGGGATTTTAAATCTGGATCGGACAAAATCCTAGAAAATGTCATGTGGGGATAATCCTGCAGAGGGGTTGGGGGATCTCACATTTTTCATTCTGTAGTTTCTGTGATTTTCACACCTCGTCAGAGAGTTGTAAAACCGGCTTTGTAACTGATGAGAAGGTGCAAGATTAATTGCTTTGAAAGCACAAAAGGAGCAGAAAATGCTGAAGGCACTGGGATGGAGCATGTAGTATATTCCTAAAAGGCTTTAATAATTTATTACCAGCAGCTGTATAAAGTTATTTTTCCCCTCTTCCACAACTGCTCTTTAAGGACAACTGAAGGTAGCTACGTTTCTACTCAAGAAGTGTAAATCAAAGCAGTTGGTGAATTCTTCTAAGCAGGATCATAATTTATTAACCAGAATACCTTGTTTGTCATTTTAAAAAAGTAAAAGGACTTTTAGACTCATAGTCTCATAGACTTTAAGGTCAGAAGGGACCATTATGATAATCTAGTCTGACCTCCTGCACAACGCAGGCCACAGAATCTCACCCACCCACTCCTGTAACAAACCCCTAACCTATGTCTGAGTTATTGAAGTCCCCAAATCGTGGTTTAAAGACCTCAAGGTGCAGAGAAGCCTCCAGCAAGTGACCCGTGCCCCACGCTGCAGAGGAAGGCGAAAAACCTCCAGGGCCTCTGCCAATCTGCCCTGGAGGAAAATTCCTTCCCGACCCCAAATATGGCGATCAGTTAAACCCTGAGCATGTGGGCAAGACTCACCAGCCAGCACCCAGGAAAGAATTCTCTGTAGTAACTCAGATCCCACCCCATCTAACATCCCATCACAGACCATTGGGCATATTTACCTGCCAATAATCAAAGATCAATTAATTGCCAAAATTAGGCTATTCCATCATACCATCCCCTCCATAAACTTATCAAGCTTAGTCTTGAAGCCAGATGTGTCTTTTGCCCCCACTACTCCCCTTGGAAGGCTGTTCCAGAACTTCACTCCTCTAATGGTTAGAAACCTTCGTCTAATTTCAAGTCTAAACTTCCTAATGTCCAGTTTATATCCATTTGTTCTTGTGTCCACATTGGTACTAAGCTTAAATAATTCCTCTCCCTCCCTGATATTTATCCCTCTGATATATTTATAAAGAGCAATCATATCTCCCCTCAGCCTTCTTTTGGTTAGGCTAAACAAGCCAAGCTCTTTGAGTCTCCTTTCATAAGACAGGTTTTCCATTCCTCGGATCATCCTAGTAGCCCTTCTCTGTACCTGTTCCAGTTTGAATTCATCCTTCTTAAACATGGGAGACCAGAACTGCACACAATATTCCAGATGAGGTCTCACCAGTGCCTTGTATAACGGTACTAACACCTCCTTATCTTTACTGGAAATACCTCGCCTGATGCATCCCAAGACCGCATTAGCTTTTTTAATGGCCATATCACATTGGCGGCTCATAGTCATCCTGTGATCAACCAATACTCCGAGGTCCTTCTCCTCCTCTGTTACTTCCAACTGATGTGTCCCCAATTTATAACCAAAATTCTTGTTATTAATCCCTAAATGCATGACCTTGCACTTTTCACTATTAAATTTCATTTAATTTTATTGAATGTAGGGCTTATGAAAGATGCCCTGGAAATTAAAGAATTGTGTTAACCCAGGGCCTGATTAAGGAAAGTACCCCTGTTCAGGAAAGCATTTGAGTACATGCTTAAATCTCATTGAAATCAATGGGACTTAAGTGCATGCTTAAACTTAAGCATGTGGTTAAGTGTTTTTGCTGAAGCGGGGCCACACATGGCGGGTATGGCATTAGTAGCATCCCTACAGGCTTCCTTTGTGCCGTGTAGACAAATGTGTTTCAAACCCGAGAAGGACCATTTTGTTATTATTATTTGTATTGTGGTGATGCCAAGTAGCCCCAGTTATGGGCCAGGAAACCATTGTGCTAGATGCCAAACAAACACAGAACAAACAGATGGTCCCTGTCCCCAAAGAGCTTATGATTTAAATAAGCCACTTCTATAGATGAGGCTAGTTCAGGGTCCCTGGCTCACTGCATCCCTGGCTTCTCTTGCTTTGTTATTATCTGGGCATTATTCATAACTAAACTCATTCAGTCCTTGAATTCAGCATGCAAAGATTTTTAAGACTAAATTAAAATCTTGACAACAATCTAGTTTCATCAGCTGGCCCAAACCTGGTTTAAAATGTACAGACAAATCATCAGCTGGTTTAAATCCACTTAGCTCCAATAAAGCCAAACGAACTGTGCAGCTGAGGATCTGGCCCAGAGAGACTAATCAATACTTTAGATTGGGACTGCAGCAGCTCAGAGAAGCCAGAGATTATATGAATAATGTATAAAACCAGACAGGATGCAAAGGAAATGACTGACTGTATTTCTTGGTGGAAGGCACAGGGCAGGGGGTTTTTTTTATAATGAAGGAAAGATGAGACTGAGCACGTGCGAGACAGCTGAGCTGCTTGTTCAGATTCATTTGGAATCTGTAGCTGTGGTGGAGAATGTGATCAGTTTACTATGAGTTATCGCAATTTGCCACTATGAAAAGCATCTCTGCAATCTGCTGAGATGGCTCTGTCATAAATGACTGGAGCTCGCTCAGTGAAGGGGCAAGGCCAAGCCAAATTATACTGTTGCATGACACAAGTGAATTGAAATTTTCCTTTCATGTACAGAAAGCTAAGGATAAATACTCCTGGGTTTTGTACCTACATACAAAACAATTTGCTAGCCCTGGTCTGCAGGACCCACAAGTCACTCAATAATTATTCATAGAATCTAGAGGTGGAGAAAAAGACATTACTGGTCATCTACTGGGGATTACAGTGGATGAGAAGCTGGAGATGAGTCAGTAGTGTGCCCTTGTTGCCAAGAAGGCTAACGGCATATTGAGCTACATTAGTAGGAGCATTGCCAGCAGATCAAAGGAAGTGATTATTCCCCTCTATTTGGCACTGCTGAGGCCACAACTGGAGTATTGTGTCCAGTTTTGGGCCCCCCGCTACAGAAAGGATGTGGACAAATTGGAGAGAGTCTAGCGGAGGGCAATGAAAATGATCAGGGGGCTGGGGAAGGGCCGGCTTTAGGCCGATTCGCCCGATTCCCCGGAATCGGGCCCCGCGCCTAAGAGGGCCCCGGAGCGCAGCAAGCCCCGCGGCGCCCTGCCTCCCCCGGCCGGAGCGCAGCAAGCCCCGCGGCCCCCCCGCTCCCGCGGCCGGAGTGCAGCCGAAGACTCGAGCGCCGCCCGGTGAGTATAAACCCCACCCCCATGAATCGGGCCCCGCACTTGGTAAAGCCGGCCCTGGGCTGGGGCACTTACAAGGAGAGGCTGAGGGAACTGGGATTGTTTAGTCTGCAGAAGAGAAGAGTGAGGGGGGATTTGATAGCAGCCTTCAACTACCTGAAGGGGGGTTCCAAAGAGGACGGAGCTCGGCTGTTCTCAATGGTGGCAGATGACAGAACAAGGAGTAATGGTCTCAAGTTGCAGTGGGGGAGGTCTAGGTTGCATATTAGGAAACACTATTTCACTAGGAGGGTGGTGAAGCACTGGAATGGGTTCCCTAGGGAGGTGGTGGAATCTCCATCCTTAGAGGTTTTTAAGGTCAGGCTTGACAAAGCCCTGGCTGGGATGATTTAGTTGGGGTTGGTCCTGCTTTGAGCAGGGGGTTGGACTAGATGATCTCTTGAGGTCTCTTCCAACCCCAATCTTCTATGATACTCCATTCCCCCCTCACTGTTTTCCTTAGTCTATTGAAGTTCCTTTTTCGGTGTTAGGAGAAAGTGGCACCTTCTGCGATTCCTCATCATTGTCATGTGATAGCAAATAGTCCCATTGATCTCAGTGAGATTACCTGCAAGAATGAGGACTGTGGGCACGAGCAAGGGTTTTCAGGATCATGTCCACAAACTCTTTCCAATCTGTAACAGTAATTATAGATTACAGGCCCCTAGTGGCCTTGGCTTCATCTTCTAAATTCACTTTAGGGGAGATTTTTAAAGGTATTTAGGTGTTCTGCTCAGCGTCGCAATGCCTAAGTCTCCTTTTCAAAAGTGACATAGGCACTTAGGATCCTAAATCCTATTGGATTGGCTAAAGCTTGTTTGGTCTTCCCTATTTCATGGAAGAAATTCTGGTCTATGGTGGTCAGATTGCTGGTCACATCATCAATCCATTTTACCGGTCTTGCCTGGGTTTGTTGCAGCTCTACTTTCCAATCTGTCCGGACTCTTTGTATTTGCTGTTCCAACAGAGATTACCTCCACCAGCAAGTCATCTCCGAGCCCTTTCACACAAACCTCCAGCTGCTGCTTTAATTCCTTTCATGAAGCCCCCAGCTCCTGTTTTAGGTCTTGTAAAATCCACTGGCCCTTTTTCATTTCTGCAAGCACCTCTATTATTTGTTCCCTCTTGGTTCAACAGGAATACTAGCTCACAATCTCTCTTGGAAATTGCATCCAGCTCCTGACACCAATGTTGTTCCTTCTTGAGCTGAGCAGCTAGTCAATTTTTGGGACCCTGGGATGTTCCAGTTGGAAGCAGAAATTGAGAGAGAGTCTCTGTGTCTCTCCTTTTAATGGAATCTTGTTTTATTTACAAGGAATGTACAAAACCCTGCTTCATGCAACACAGGAGGAACCAGGAATAAAAGGAACAATTTCTTAGCCTGCAGTCCCATGCCTCGTTAGCCAATACCAGCCCCCAAAGCTCTCTGTCTCAAGTTTTTTCCAGGATCACATTGCACTCATAGGCTACTGCTTGGCATTGTTGCTTTTTGCCTCTGTCTCTCTCTTTTCTTGTCTGTTCTCAGATTCTGCGTTCTCTTTCACCCACACCTGGTCACAATACCCAGTGGAACCCTGCACCCACATGGTGCCAGTTTCTGGGCAGACTCTAATAGGCCTTGTTTTAGGCGTGACCCCTTACCTGTTTCTTACAACTGTCTTAAAAGATGGGTGCGTTCACATATCAGTTTTAACCCATAGAAAGGTTTCACCCAGCTCATAACAATACCTTTATTAATCTTGGCCTTAGTGTAGCTCAAAATCATCAGCAATCAGATTGGGATAGAAAAACATCCTTTGTTAACAGGGGCACCCAAATTCATTGCCATCTCTACCCCTATCTGTAATGTTCCTTCAAATCTGTGGGGAAGAAGGGCTATATGGTATCAGCCAGATCTTCACCAACTGTAAAACAGTGTAACTCCACTGAACTGCATCCATTTTTACCAGCGGAGGATCTGGTCCTATAAGTTCTCAATATCATTACATTTTCCCTATGTAAATAAGGCTGGTGTTCTCATACAGGGCCATCCTTAGGATTTATGGGGCCCTATGCAGTATTATTAAACTGGTGCCCCTATGCCCGACGGCAGCCCGGGCTCGCATGTGTATTTTAGATAAGGGTGGTCTTTTGAAGGATTTATTTAAAAAACGATATGTCTGAAGAGTCAAGATTTAAGGCTAAAGATGAATACTCAGATTGTGCATCTAAAAATCGATGCAAGGATTTTTTTAGAGATGTGATTTTATAATCTTCAGCCAAAGGCGGCAACTTTCCTTGGCGCCGGTGGGTGCTCACGCCTTCCCCGCCCCCTCCCTGCCCCTATTGGACTCCTCCCCAAATCCCCGACCCGGCCCCGCCTCTTCTCTGAGCGCGCCGCGTTCCTCCTCCTCCCCCCTCCCTCCCTCCCACCGTTTGCCGCACGAAACAGCTGTTTCGCGGCGCAAGCTGTGGGAGGGAGGGGGGAGAAGCAGGACGCCGTGGCTCGCTCAGGGGAGGAGGCGGAGCGGAGGCGAGCTGGGGGGGCGAGTCGGGGAGCTGCCGGTGGGTGATCCAGCCCCAGAGCACCCACGGAGTCAGCGTCTATGTCTTCAGCAACACACTAATGAAGTATTTTTAAAGCAAATTTTAAACTAAGGTCCTGTAGACTAACATGTTCTGAGTAAATATTACAGTAACGCACAACTGTTTTTGTCAGTAAATTCAGAAACTGACAGTATATGCCTGGGGGATGGCAAGTGCCTGTTAAATGGCTTCAAATTACCACTTAAATGTCTCTTTAACAGTTTCAGTGTTGTGCTAATCAGGCTGGAAGACTTTTTCACTTTTAAGTACTAGATCCCCTCTGGAGGAAGACTCACCACACTGCAGCAGCCAGCTGTGGTGGGAGCCTGCAGGAAGGGTCAGATTAGAACAGGGATAGGAAGAGGCGGGAAGGTGGACATTACCACCTACGGGCACCCCAAATTTTCAGGTGCCCTACGCAGCTGCGTATGCTGCATATGCCTAAGGACGGCCCTGTTCTTGTAACACCAACAGACCCCGCTCGGCGGTGGGCGGGATCAAACCTGGGACCTCTGCAACTAAATGCATGAGCCTCTACTGCATGAGCTAAAAACCACATGGCTGTTAGAGATTAATGAGTCTGCTACAACCTTCACTAAGTGGTCTCAATGCCACTAGATGGGACAGAACACCACACCCAGGAGGCATCTGGGTTACATACTTCCCCTAGCAGGAGGAAGCATGTCCTGAGCTTCAGAGACTTCCTAGTTGATATCCAGGATGAGCCCCCACTTGTAATGCCAACAGACCCCGGTCATTGGGGGGGGTGGGATCAAACCTGGGATCTCTAGAGCTAAACGCACAAGCCTCTACTGCATGAGCTAAAACCCGCATGGCTGTTAGCGAAGGCTGTAGCAGACTCATTAATCTCTAAGTGGTCTCGGTGCCACTAGAGGGGACAGAACACCACACCTATGAAGTGTGTGTGCGGGTTACATTCTCTTGTTGAAATACATTCTCTTCTTGAAATACAGCCTTGGAGCTGCTCATTATGCCAAGCTGGTCTCTTGTTTTCCACCAAAATAACGTTCATAATGCAAATCTTGTAGTTGACACTTGTTCTCAGGTTCTCCCGAGTTCTTTGACTTTACCAGGCATTTTTCTCCACTACCGATAATATCCTTCAACACGTTGGTCTTGACCACAAGATGACAATCGCAGGGCAAAGAAAAGACCTTGGCATTAAATATTAAATTGCCAGGGAGCACAAGATATTAACAGGAACAGCTGATAGTAAACATTGTCTTCGTGATTGGGAACACTGCATTACTTGTTTCCACAGAGGGTATGGATGTCATGGTGACATCTCTCTAGCCTGCAAACAGATGCCTAATAATAGTATAAATTAAGCCCTGAAGAAGGGATCTTTTAGGTCCTAAGAGCTTGCGTATTCTAGAATATGCTGGCTGAACAGGTATCTTATGTCGATATTACACTGAGTATTCCTGAAAGTCTGAATGTGAGGTCTCATTTAAATCCTTGTTGATTGAACTATGGCATGGAAAGCTCAGTTCTGCTATCTTGTTAGAAAGAAGGCATAGACAAATTTAGTTTAATACAGTTCTCTACTAGTGTTTCCCACCTCTGGAACTTCATCTCCACTTTGTCTCCAAGATAGAAGCAGTCCCCCTCTTGAAATCTTGCTTTAACACCTTCCTTTTATCTTTAGTTTATGGACGATCTCCATGAAGTGTGTTGTGGTGATTTAGGAAGGACACAGTAGAATATTGCCATTGGGCACCTGTGGACAGATTGTCTTCTCATACTGGCGTACATTGGGATTTAATGCCAGGGAAGTCAATGGAGGCAGGTTAAGAATAAGTTAGACAAGCATCTGTTAGGGATAGCCTAGGTATGCTTGATCCTACTTCAGCACAAGGTGGTGGACTAGATGACCTCTTGAGGTCTGTGAGGGTCTACGCCCCTCGGTGGGGGCCGACGCCCCTCCTTACTGGGCAGCACGGCCCAATGGCCAGAGTCAGTATGAGTGCCCCGGGTTGCAGGGCCGCACGGCCTAACGGCCAGAGTCTATAGGAATGCCCCGGGCTGCAGGGCAGCACGGCCTAATGGCCAGAGTCTATATGAGTGCCCCGGGTTGCAGGGCAGCACGGCCCAATGCCCAGAGGCTATATGAGTGCCCTGGGGGGGAGGGCAGCACGGCCTAACGGCCAGAGTCTATATGAGTGCCCCGGGTTGCAGGGCAGGAGGACCTTAATACTGGCTCAGCGGGGTGGATCCTACCGAAACACGCTGAGGCTCATCGGGGGCCAGGTACCAGTCCGGTGTCCCTCGTGGTCCGCTCCCTACCGGTCTGAACGTTGGGGTTTCCCAGGAATCCCAGCCGGCTTCCGGGTCCGCCGTCTCTCCGGGTTCCTCCTCTGGTAGGGCTTCGAGCCGGGCTGTGGGAATCGCCGGTCCCTCTGGCCTCCCGGGTGTGGGCCGGTCCTCAGCAGGAGCTCCATCGGTGCGTCCTTCCCCTGCGGCCGCCGGCCCAGACTGAGCTGAGCTCACTCCTTTTATGCTCCCAGAGCATCTGGAGCATGCCCAGTACAGGCAGGGCGGGACTTCCTGCGTCAGAGCCACGGGCCTGACGCCGCTGTGGCCAGTGCGGGGAGGGACTGCCCCGTCACAAGGTCCCTTCCAGCTCTACGTTTGTGAGACAGATAGGTGTATCAGTCCCTTGCTTACCTCTAGTGCAGTGATCTCGGCCTTAATTCAGCAATTGTGCCATCAAACACACGGCTAATGTTAAGCATGTACTTTGCTGAACAGAGATGGACTGCTGAATACATAGATAGATTCCAAGGCCAGAAGGGACCATTGTGATCATCTAGTCTGATCTCGTGTATAGCACAGGCCAGAGAACGTTCCCCCACATAATTCCTACAGCAGATCTTTTAGAAAAACATCCAATCGTGATTTAAAAATTGTCAGTGATGGAGAATCCACAATGAACCTTGGTAAGTTGTTCCAATGGTTAATTACTCTCATTGTTAAAAATGTATGCCTTATTTCCGGTCTGAACTTGTCTAGTTTCAACTTCCAGCCATTGGGTCATGTTAAACCTTACTCTGCTACAATGAAGAGCCTATTGTTAAATATTTGTTCTCCATGCAAGTACTTACAGACTGTAATCAAGTCACCCCTTAACCTTCTCTTTATTAGTTAGAATCCAGGATCTCAATCTAATTATCACTATAAGGCAGGTTTTCTAATCCTTTTAATTATTCTTGTGGCTCTTCTCTGAGCCCTCTCCAATTTATCAACATCCTTCTTGAATTGTGGACACCAGAACTGGACACAGGATTCCAGCAGCTGTTGCACCAGTGCCAAATACAGGGGTAAAATAACCTCTTTACTCCTACTTGAGATCCCCCTCTTTATGCACCAAAGGATCACATTAGCTCCTTTGGCTACAGCATCACACTGAGAGCTCATGTGCAGCTGATCATTCACCATGACCTCCCACTTTTTTTCTGAGTCACAGCTTCCCAGGATAGGGGACTATCCTGGGAAGCTATGTCTTACATTCTTTGTTCCTAGATGTATACATTTACCCATATTAAAATGCATATTGTTTGCTTGCGTCCAGCTTACCAGATGATCCAGATTGCTCTGTAATAGTGACCTGTGCTCTTCATTATTTACCACATCCCCAATTTTTGTGTCCTCTGCAAACTTTATCAGTGATGACTTGGTTTTATTCCAGGTCATTGATAACATTGTTAAATAGTGTAGGACCAAAGACCAGTCCCTGCAGGACCCCACTAGAAACACATCTGATCAATGATTTCCCCATTCACAGGTCATCCTGTTTACCTTTTCTAAAGATTGGCACAATATTAGCTTTCTTCCAGTCTTTTGGAACACTGGGGAAGTGCCAGGACTTATTGAAAATCAACATTAACCAGAGCCCAGCCAGCTCTTTTAAAACTCTTAAAAATTACCCAGACTTGCTGATTTAAAAATATCTAACTTTAGTAGCGGTTTTAACGTCCTTTTGAGACACTAGTGGAATGAAAAGAGTTATAATCAGTAAAACACATTTCTTTCCCAAATATAGAATAGAAATATTTATGAAACACTTCTGTCTGCATTATTATTGATAATTCTACCACTTATCTAGTAATGGACCAACACCACTGTTAGGATTCTTTTTGTTCCTGGTATACTTAAAAACAACAACCCTCCGTCTTGTCTAACTCTGCTGGCCATAGATTTCTCCTTGTGTCCCTTTGCTTTCTTTATCAATTTTCTACAATTATTAGCTTCTGATTTATATTCATGACTGTCAACTTCCCCTTTCTTGCATTGCTATTTATTTATTTATTTATTATAACTGCCTTCACTTCCCCTCAACATCAGGCCATTTTTTTAAAACCAATATGGCTTAAAAATTTATGGAGGCCATAAAGTGCATTGGAGAAGGTGAAAGCTTTCACAGCTGCAGTCAGTGCTGTTACTGCTCTGTGCATGCATCATGGATTTCAGCCCAATGCCCTCACCAGCTCTAAATTCAAATAATTGCTATGGAAATATATCCACACTTTGCTGTGGTGTGTGTGTGTGTGTAGGAGAAAATGAGACATCCTGGTGACTGGGCTTGCTGGGGAGGAGAGTTACTCAAATGGTAGGAAAGGCAGGTAGGTTTGTCTAGTCTGCTCTGGGTAGGGATGCATATAAAGAAATGATTTGGTGACAGTGCGTGGGGTGGCTTTCATTTTGAGTGGCAGTTTTATTGGCTTTTAAATTATGTTGACAATGAGTCAGTGACAAATACTGTAGTTAGCAATTCACCCAACCTGAGAAATCGCACTGAAGGAGGCATGCTAATGCTGCTTCGATCCAGCCACGCTGGTGGCTGTCTCAAACTTGAATTATAAATAGCTTCCAAACGGCCAATAACAGAGCATCTCATTTAAAAAGGAATACCGAAGTCCCCGTGGTTCCGTTTTTTATTGATCTTTTAACTTCCTGGGACTTTCCAGTGTTTCTTTCCAAAACTTAAAGATGGGTGGAAATCAGTGTAAAAAAAATGAACTTTACAGTTTTCCAGGTAACTAGTAGGGTCAGTAGTGGGGGATGAGGAGACAGAAAACAAAGCAACAAATCGAGGAAAGTAAGACTACATCATTTATGAAACCATTCTCTCTAATCCTCACAACAAAAATAAAACTTCCTTTTAAAAACAGTTGATTGTTAGTGACTTTTGCAGTTACATTTGATATAAGCTGCGTCGGCTCACAGTAGTTTTTGCAGAGTGTCTTCTCCTCCTCACAGGGAGGAGGGGGTGCCCAGCACCCATGTGGGGAGCAGGGTGGGAGGAGACCAGTACTTGCCTCCCTGAGGCCTGGCCCTACAGCAGTTCACAGTCTCGGCCAGCTGCCTGCCCCTCTCATGCCTGCGCTAGGCAGTTGCAGCAGGCACCCACCGCGGTCACGTTCCCCCATGCAGGCGCGCTGTGCCGCTCCCTGGGAATCTGTGAGCAAGGAGCCAAAAAATCTGGGTAGAAATTGGAAAAATCCAAATACTAGTTTTTTCAAAAGCAGGGAATTTTCCAGAGGTTTTTGGTAAAAACTGAAAACGAAGGGCCTTATTAATACCATGTTCATACTTAGTCACTCACAGCCAAGCGAATATTTCTTTAATAGCCTTCAAAATGCTTTGTTGTGGTCTCTGGTCAGATAAGCATAAGTATTAATATTCTGGTAGTACGCAGATGCCTCAAATGAGATCAGCACCCATGGTGCTGGGTGCTGTATAAAAGTGTGGTAAGAGACAGACCCTGCCTGGAAGAGCTGACCATCTAAAAGAACAAGACAAAGGGCGGGGAAAAGGAAATATCACTATCCCCATTGTACAGATGGGAAGATTGGACAAGTCAGTCTTTCTGTGCCCTAAGTCACACAAGGAGCATGTAAGGATCAGATCAGGGACTGTCACCAGAAGTCATGAGTCCCTCCTCAGTGCTTTAACCCCAAGACCAGCCATCCTCCTGACTCTTAACATTAGGTTTCCAGCATGAATACTTGCAAAAACACATTTGAAATTTGCTTTCTGTAAATATGCTGCAATGTTGGCTTCAGATCCACTCTTTTGGTGATCATCCCAACCAGCGTGTTCACTTCCTACGATACTTGGTGAAAGCGAACTTGCCAGGGAGATGAATTTGTATTTTTCAAACAAATATATGGATAGTCTTAGTCACTATACACTGACCTCCTCTATTTGTAAAATGGGTGTAAAGATAGTTTCTCCCTTCCCATCTTTTGTGCATTGCTTGTCTCCTAGGCTTAGACTGTAGCTCTTACTTAATCTGTGTGTACACTGTGCTTAACACAATGGGGTCCCAATGCTGACTGGGACCTCTGGGTACTCACTGCAATAGACACAGTTAATAATAATAACCTACTAGTTAACCTCCTCAAAGCATTGCAAACGTTAAGTGCTAAGTCTGATGAATACGGTCTTGCTGCCTTCTGCGCTGACTGAATTATACACATGACATAACAGAAGGCGGCACTGCTGGGCCATTTTTGCTCTCTGAGGTACTTCAGTTGCTGTCTTTGGGGAATGTTGATCTATTTTTAAATTGCTTAAGGGCTAACGCTCTTTTTGACAGCGAACGCCTCCAGAGAACATGCTGAGCACCTAGGAAAGAAAAGCAAAGGAGAAATGCACAGGAAATGCACTGTAGCATGTGCGCATACACCCACTTTATCTGCCCTGCCTGGGGTATCTTTCCCTTAATCATTTATTGCCCTTAGGTTCAGAGGCAATTTTCTTTAATGGAAAATATAACAGTCTACTGCTATAACTCAGTAAAGGGGGAAGAGAACCGGAGAAAGAGGCCTAAAGGGGAGTATATACTGGCACTATGAACAGAACAAACGCAGTGGCAAAGTAAATCAATGGTAGGGTGGAAAAGCAAAATGAATAAGGAAGCTCTCTGAGGCAGGTTATGTCACTGCACTATAGAAAAACCTGCTCCTATTGAAGCCAATAGCAAAGATGCCCTTGATTTTTAAGGGGCGTGGGATTGGGTTGTTAGAAAACTGTATAATGAATTGTTAGTCTTATTTATTAAGATAACATTCTATATATAGTATTATAAGATATGAAGGAATTTTTGAATGCATATCTGCTGATGCAGCATTTCATTAGCTGAAACAGCTTCATGAAACCTGGTTTGTGTGTCTTTGTCAAAGCTTTGGTCTGTGTAAGTAGCGAGGTAAAGCAGAGTGTCACGATGGAATTGTTAACTTCATGTCCCTCCCACCCCCTCCTAACAAAACAAATGAAAAAGTAAAAACCTAAGACCACAAGAAACAGACCAGTAAGTTAAGAACTGGATAGAGCCAAAGGCGTGGACAGCAGAGAATAGTTGACAGAAGAAGACAGATAAAAGACAGATAAATGGTTGTTTATCCTGCTAAAACGTATTGGTTTAGGTTAGTTATTGTGATTTATGCATGGGAATATTTTAGTTAGGTAGACAGATGAGGTAACTTGGTAAACTGAGTCTGTGCAAAGTTACAGACCAAGAGATAAAAGACAATGATTGACAATAGAAGAGGTGGAGAAGACAAAGAGGAAAAATATAGGAGAAACCAGAGATTTGAAATGAGTCTCCCTGTCCTCTGGAGAGGTAACTTGATCAATGATCTTTCTTGTCTTATCTGGTTTTGCATAGCTATGGAATTCATAGCTGATAATAGCATCTTAAAACATACAGAATAAAGCTAAAATCAACTGTTTTTAAGCCAAGCTTGTTTTTTTTACCCAACAGGGTCATAAGGTAAAAGATTATACAGGTCTCATGATTCTCTTCTGCTCAAAACAAAGCAGTAAATACACAGTAACTGACAGCCTACAGGATACGCTGTAGAGAAATGTATCTCAAAAGGAAATAAGCTCAAGCAGCTTTTGTTGTGGAGTAGAAAACAGAAGGAAAATAAATGTATTTCAGTGAAATTGGTATATTCCCACCCCTTCTCATATAGTCCAGGTGGAGGGACTAATACCATTTATTTAGACAGACATTTCTATCACTCATTTTTTCCATAGGGATCATGGATTCAAGAGACAGCTGGATTGTATGCCACTTACTCTAGCACTTATCTTTTGTCTTGCAAAACTGATCTAATTTACCTAGCACTGTTATGGAACTGAAGCAAAACAATGATTGCAAACATTAAGCCAAATTCTCCCCTGTAGTTAAATTCCACCAAAGCTATAGAAGCCAGGGTTTCACTGATGTAACTGTGGGCAGCATCTGGCCCTTTGTTCTTAGAAGGTAACATACAAATGGAAATCCGCTGAAATTAAAAAGCTTTTCCTAGACATGTACTATAGGAGCAGCTGGTAGTGTCAGTAGTGCAATGCTAAATGTATTATGTTCAGCCACTAGAGGGGGACATGTGCAACATACCTTACTTCAGCTCATAGCAGCCATTCCTGGCTGTGCATTAAAGTGTCTTACACCAGAGATGTGCTCACTTTCTCTCTCTGGGAAGGAAGCTCTGTAGCCATTCCATATCTGGTACAGAAGCGTGACCTGCTAGAGCAACCTTGCAATCTACTGAGTACTAGGTGTCTATGACATCGTATCAGAAGAAAACTAGTGCCAGAGGAGAACAGAAACCGAAAACAGCAAGAAAAAGTTGCAAGATTGATTTCATCAATATGTCACTCTTCAGTGCCCCAGCAAACTTCAGTTGACACACCTTTAGAATGGAAGCAAGATTTTGCATTGCTACAAAACTCCACCAAGAAACCGGAGATATTCAGGTATAAACTTTAATTTATGCTATGGGGAAGCAAGCAGAGTCTGTCTTTCAATCTTTTATCTTTACTGAAGACCATTGCAAAGATGACTTTGTCATTAATTATAACCCAAACTCTTTCAGACTTAAATCTACCCACAGCTATACAGATAGCAAAGCAGTCTGAACTAGTCAAACAGCAGAACCAAAGGCAGGAGCAACTTGAAAACCTGAAACTAGTTTAGAAGCTATAAACAGACATATGAGTGCTAAAAATCATTAGCCTCAAGGCTTTTATGGTATGAGAATATTTTGGACAAACTACACAGCCTTTCAGAATAAATGTACAAGATGTGGTAAAAATTCATAGCCCAACAGGTGTATGTTTAGCCAAAGGCACAAGGTGTAATAAATGCACAAAATATGGAATATTTTTCAGCTATTTGGTATACCAAGGCAGTCAGGGAGTTGAGTAATGTTACAGCCAATCAAGAGCCATTGTTGCTGGGATTTATCATGTGAATTGACATAGTGCCTGCCTGAATATTCACAGAAAGACTATTGACTTTAAAATAGACTCATTAGCAGATGTCACAGTCCTCTCAGAAGGGAACTTCAACCTCTCCCAGAGCTGAAGTCACCTGACACAGCCTTGCCGAACCCTACAGGTATTCTGAACTGCATGGGCCTGTTCACCACAGAAACAACTTACATGCTGCATGCAAAGTTTCTCTCATTGTATGTGATCAAAGTACTAAAGATCAATAACAATCACAGTCGGAGTGTGGCAGCCTTAATGGTCCTAGTGAGAAAGGTGGAAGAACTTGACAGAGTATTTGAGCATACTAGACTTTTGAAAGAGATCCGGTACAAATAACCTTAAGAGACAATGCTGAACCATATAGTGCATGTACACCTCACAGGATTCCTCTCCCACTGCTTTAAAAAGTGGAAACTGAGTTAAAGAGAACGGAATGGATTGGCATAATTGAGAAAATTTGAGTTAACAGCATGGTGTGTCCCAGTGGTACCAGTTATAAAGAAAAATGGAAAAATATGAATCTATGTGGACCTTATAAGACTTAATGAGTCAGTTGTGAGGGAACAATATATCTTACTAACATTGGATAACTTTCTCACCAAAGTGAAAAGAGCTGCAGTATTCTCCAAGCTGGACGCCTCAAGCATATTCCGGCAAATTCCTTTAGCCAAAGGAAGTGATCAACTGACTACATTTATCACACCCTTGGGAAGATTTTGCTTTCAGAGTTTACCTTTTGGGATTGAAATTTTTCAAATGAAGATAGCAGAAATATTAATGAACGCAAGTGGAATTGTAGTTTTCATGGACAATGTTTTGATAGATGGGTCTTCATTGAAGTTTTTTGTTGTGCTCTTCCATTGAAGTTCTAAGCCTAATCGGTCAATCCAGATGTAAGCCCCCCTGTATTCAGACCTACATACTATTATAACCACCTTTGTACAAGGCATACCTTGTGAGGTATCATTTGAAAACTAATAACTCACTCATTAATATTCTTGGAATTATGACTAAAGTGTGTTAAACCAGGCATGTTGGAGGAGGTGGTAAACAGCTCTGCTGAGACAAAGGAATGTGTATTTGATTCTCTGACCTTCCCAATCTTCAGGCAAAAGACAATGGAGGCCCATATTTACATATAAACTGTACACTGTGCCACCAAGGCAGCAGGGGGAGGAGATGACAGGAAACAGAACAATTTGCATTTCAGCAAACACCAGTAGGAGAAAGAAAGAATATGAAGCTTCCTTCACCACCAGACTCCATGTTACCTTCTTCACAGCTTGAATAAACTTTACTTTGAGGGGTAACCCTCAGAAGAATACATTTCAAAGGTTTACTGGCCTATAAAGACAGGTGATCTGAACCTCAAGTGATAAGCAATTGAATCAACTGATTGTATACAATATTACTCTATTATAAAAATGTATTGAGTGAGGTCTTTTCTGAATGTTAATGATATTATCCCCATTGTGAAATGTATGTATTATATGAGGAAATATAGATACTTATAGGTTTTAAAGTCTGTGGCCAAGCAGAGAAACAGGTTCCTTCCCAGACAGGAGAGAAAGCAGCTATTTACCTGTCTCCTATGCAAATTAAGCTGGTGCAATCAAAACAGCGGAAGCCCTATTTACATACTGGGAGATGGGAAGCCCACAGGAAGGGAAACTGCATGAAGTCATCCTGCCTCCTGAAACAACATCATTGAACACTGGAAGATATAAGCAAAGGCAGAAGCCACATCTGGCATCCATTACGAGACAAACACAAGGGAACAGAGCTCTTGCAAGCTGAGAAAAATGGCCCCTTCAACTAAGGTAGGTTCAAGGCTCTGCAAACTGAATATAGGTGAGAAACCTGCTTAGATTCTCATGAAACCACATGAGTCCAGGATTTGGAGCTTTAAGAAAAAACATCAAATATTTTGAGAATTGTAATACAATAATGGCAGTTGGCAAGAATGTAGTCCTGGCCAAGACAGGACATTTGGCAGTTGTGGAAATGTGTTTTAGGAGAGATTTGAGTCAGTGTAGGCTGGTTTGTCTCTATCTAGGTACTTTATATCTGTGCATCTCATTGGGCACACAAGGACTGGAAGGAAAATGCAAGAATCAAGGGATAAATGGACAATGGCACAAAGAGAAATTTTTTTTGTACCTCTTGTCTGACCTCCTTTCTCTTTCTTACTGTGCCTGCTGGAGGGAAGGCTGGGGGGTGCATAGTAGTACTACCAACCCCACGTATTCAAAAATCATGCGCCAGGCAGTTACTTTTTTTAAAATCCTGGGGGGGGGGGGGGGGGGGTGTAAATATATTTTTTTTGTTTTATTTGCCTTCTGTTTTTTGAACCTTCAAGGGTGCACTTGAGTCATATTTTCAAGTTTTTCCTCTTCATCAAGGGCTAAAAACATACTCAGAAAGAAAGAGAAATCTGAGATTCTCACTTCAGTGCACGAGACCAGAAATTGTGCCTTCAGGAAAAAACACCAAATTTCATGGGACTCAATAAAATCTCAAGAGTTGGCAGTACGGCATAGGGATAATGACAATTTAGTTTAGGGTCCCCAAATTAGGTATTGATTTATTTTAAAGGGTGGAAGGGAAAGTTGCAAAGCCTAATAGGAGAAAAGGAGAGGTGTTGAATTAAAAACAAACCCAATAATCAGTTCAGAAAAAGGTACGTTTTAATCTAAACATTTCCCCCCGTATTAATGGGATTATATAATGAGGTTGCCTGTGATAGCAGGGGACTTGAGTTGATGATGATCCTGGAAATCTCTTCCTATCCTGTGTTCCTAAACCCAGTCACAGGAGCCTTGCACCCATGAGTAAGAACCAAGAAGCACAACTGTGTAGGCACAAAGGGAATTCTAACATCTCTGCAGTTGCATTCTCCATGCTCAGTGAAGTCCAAACAAAGCAAGAGAAGAGCATCAATGAGGGGAAGTAAATTTGATTTTTAAAACTCCTTTGGTGGTAATAATCCCCAGCGAGAGAGGCCAAGGAAAAGGGAGGATTTTGACTCCATCACTCTGAAATGTCCCTGGGCATACTCAGTCTCTCTGGGCAGGAGACAGCCCTGCAGGGGGCATGAAGACTCCTGCAAAGCCAGGGAAGGACTTCAGGGCAACAGAGTGAGGAGGAAACCTAGGGGAAAAGTTGGTTGTAGCCACGTGGACTCACCCCTGCGGCGCCTCCTGCTAGTTGTCTCTGGGAATTAGCTTGTCCAGCCTCCGAAGCGCCCTCTGCAGGTCAGTGTCCCACTGCCGCTTGGCCCCCCATGTCCCTCCCAGACCCAGTGCCCCATTATCTGGGGTGCTGCCCCCTGGCAGTAACCCCTCACTCTCAGGGTCTCCCCTCCCCAGGGAATCCCCACCCCCCGTATCCCCACCTCACCCCAGTCATAGGCTACTGCCAGTCACCAACTAGCCCCCACTCCCTGGGGCAGACTGCAGTATAAACCCCTCATCACAGGCAAGGTGGGGTTTAGACCTGCTGCCTCTGCCTAGCCTTGGGCTGTCCCAAGCAACCCCAGTACCTGTTTGGCCTTCTACTAGGCCACAGCCTGGGGGGTTTCCAGGCCGGAGCTCCCTTGGCCTTCCCCCAACCCTGCTCCACTCCAGGTGCCTTCTCTAGTTCCCTGCAGCCAGGCCCTTCTCCCTCTACAGCTAGAGGAGACACTATGTCTGCTCCTGGCTTCCCTGTCTTTTATAGGGTCAGCTGAGTCTGTTTGGGGCGTGGCCACAGCTGAGGCTGCCTCCCAATCAGCTCAGCCTAAGGCTCCCAGCCCCAGCCAAGGGCTGGCTTTTAACCCCTTTCAGGCCAGGAGCGGGTGACCACCCTGTTACATTAGTCTTGAGAACCCCTTTCCTCCCACCCTACAGAATGCTGACCAGAGGCCAGGAGAACCAGGGAATAGCCAGCAGGGTGGAGCAAGCTCCAGCAGGGGGCCTTTCTAAAAGGGCAGGGTCTGGATCTCCAAGGAGAAAGTTCAGGGATACATTCAGCTGGGGAACAGAGCAGAGGGGAAACTTAAGAGGGATGACAGTTCAAGCGAGAGGAGGGAAGCAGTGGTTTCAATTTACTTTTTTTTTCATTTAGGATTTGTTGGGAGACTGCAGGGGCACCTTGCCCTGAAAGAAGGGTGACCCTTAAGAGGTCATGGAGCCTGGGAAGAATACAGGCACACAGTGGGCCCAGAAGAATCTGTGGGCCCAGCCTGTGGACAGGCTGACGGAGGCAGATGCCCAGGGTGCAAGCAGGAGGCCTGAATATGCAGACCTGGGTTGCTCACAACAGAGGAACTGGAGTGGAACCCAGAGAAGAAGAAGGCCTGGGTTTCCCTACTAGCCACTGGAAAAGGTGATGCAAAGACCATGGACACCAGGGGCGGAAGGACTAAGGAGTCTTGACTTGATCAAAGACGCAACGTGAGGCTATTGGACTTTTGTCTTGTTGGCCAGAGGGCTGAGTCGAAAGAAGAAGCTGATGACCGCAGGGCTGGAGCAGCAGTCATCAGGGGGCATTAGATGAGGAGAGCCTGTTACACTGTGCCCAGGTATGAGGAGGCACGCCAGCACTGAGTCCACTCTATGACATCTCTCCTCCATTTTGGATCTCTTTTCGCAAACAAACACTACACCTGGTCCAGGGAGCAGCAATAAGCACATAAGGAAGGAAGCAAGGTATGCACAAAATACTGCTGCCAAAGTAATTTTTCTCACCTGCTACTATGACTGTCTTAATGGCTTTTTTGAAGTCCTTCACTGGCTCCATATTACTCTGCATATTAAGTTCAAACTTTTTTGCCCATACCTTTGTAATGATACCTTGACTTGCAATACCTTAATCATCCATTAGATGTCTCTGTGTGCTGCATAGAATTCCAGACAACCTGTGGTCCCTGGTAAACAAGGGAGACAAAGCTGGAGCTCAAGTTGCGTGGAAGCCTGTTTGTAGATACACCTCTACCACAATATAACGCTGTCCTCGGGAGCCAAAAAATCTTACCGCGTTATAGGTGAAACCGCGTTATATCGAACTTACTTTGATCCGCCAGAGTGCGCAGCCCCCCCCCCTCCCCCCAGCGCTGCTTTACCACGTTATATCCGAATTCATGTTATATCGGGTCGCGTTATATCGGGGTAGAGGTGTATAATTAGTTTCCTTAATAAAAGCCTCCTGTTTAAGATGGACTATGATTCCACATATCAAGATAGCCTTCAAGATTGTACACTCCTTTGCTCCCTTTGACATTTCTTGGTCTGTTTTCCCCCCTTCATCTCTTCTGCTCTGCTAATGAGATATTACTACATCAGGCAGATATTATTAACCTCCATTTTAATCTGTTTATTTTAGTATCCTTTATAGCTCTGAGAGTTTTGTTTTTTACTGTTCACTTGTGTCTGCAAAGAAAAAGTGGGTAGAAGGGTTTAAAAGATATTTTTGTATCTGAATCTACTGCTGTTTGTTGACCTGAATCTCTTCAGCATTTTTGATGAGTTGAGTCAGGCATATTGATTTCTCTAGTTCCTTTTGTCAGTGCTTCTCTTCTTAATAGGCAATGACTCAGCTACTTGTTTACATGAGCAGAATGTATTGTGGCAGGGCTGGGGGGGGTGCAGGGAATTAAAGAAACCATGTTTAAGTTGAGAACTCCAGTGTATTAAACATTAAGGTTGTTGCATCACTTTGAGAATCGTGAGAATGTTGAAACAGCTTTTCCTTCCAGAAGCTCTCCTACAGGGAAATACAAACATTAACCATCTTATTGCTGCCTCACACCCAGGTACAGGGGACAGGAAGAAAGGGAGAAACAGCTCTTCACTGCTGCTCCAGGGCTGCTCCAAAGATCCTTGCTACATTCTACTACCACAGAACGGCTGCCGCAGAGTCCTTCAAAGAAAACGTAATTGCTCCAGGTCACTGTGAGATTCAATTGCTGCTGAGTCAATACTGAGCCAGTGCCTCGCTAGGGTGGAGAGGAAAGTTATGCTGAAGGAAGCATTGTCTTTTTGGTAAGGTGTAGAACTGAAGTCCTACTCAGTTGAGATCATTAAATAATATCCCAGGCACCAGCTCATGAGAGTGGAAGTGTTAAGCCCAGTGCTCCAGACCATTTTTAACATTCTCTGTAACCAAATTCACCCGGCAGTGTCAATTACATAAGGAGTTCATCTTCACTGCCTGTCCTAAATGATTGTGTAGTGTTCCTGTGCAGTTAAATGCCTGTTCTGTTTCACCCCAGAGGTGGCTGCATTTCAGCAGCAAGTACAATGATAGATATCTGTGCATCAGTTTTTACAGTATTTCATGAGACTTTGGGATGAAAGCTGCTATATAAATGCAAGCTATAATAACTAACCCCTGCAGAAAATGTGCTTTGAGAGTGTTTTTCTTGTATAATACAAGGAGTAGAAAGGGCATTGCTAGCCCTCTAGTTACATTTTATATTGAATTTTGAACAAAATACCCAAGTTCCTCTCCAAGGGTAAAATTCCCTGGGGAGGATGGGAAAGGGGAGTTGTGAGATTTACGTGGTGCTAGGCCTTTTGAAATGGCCTTCTGCACAGGGAAAGATTTCACCCTAAGCTGTTATGCGCTCAAGATCGCTTTCTTATCATATTTACAGATGAAAAATTAAGCAATTCAAATAGGTGCTCTTATGGCTTCTGCGGGTCTTCTGTTTTCTCCAGGAAACTGCCTGCCACTATTACCAGAAGCTAAGGCAGAACAGAAATAACTTACTCAGTGGGAACCCCTCCTCCCCAGAAGTCAGCCTTGTGAGGAGTTGCCTAGAGGAGGTACAAATTTACAATGGGAGCCACGATGCACTTCAAACAAATTGATCTTTTTAAATGGCTGGGGGAATAAAATTGCAAATTCATCCAGAACTCCAGGGAGGCTCATCATTCCATAGGCATGGGAAGTACGGGCGTGGGAGGGATGCTGCAGCACCCCCAGGTTTTGTGGGGCCGCTGGCTCCGTGCCCAGGACCCTGCTCCTGGCCCTCCGCCTCACCTCCCCCGGCCTTGTGCCCGGGGTTTGGGTCCTGGCCACCGGCCCCACCACCCAGCTGCTGGCTCCACACCCCGCACTCCACTCCCCAACCCCATACCTGGGGCTTGGTCCCAGCCCCGGGGCTTGGTCCCAGCCCCGCTCCCTG
Organism: Platysternon megacephalum; assembly: GCA_003942145.1. NCBI lineage: Eukaryota > Metazoa > Chordata > Testudines > Platysternidae > Platysternon > Platysternon megacephalum. The sequence continues at coordinate 4,961,837 of QXTE01000120.1, forward strand.
GCCGCTGGGCCCACTCCCGGTCACGGGGCTCTGCTCCTGGCCCTGCATGTGGGGTTCCAGCTGCCGGCCCCTGCCCAGGGCGCCGCTCTTGGCCCCACGCTCGCCCCCAGCTGTGACCATATCCTTGGCCTCCTTACCCCTGTTCAGGTCCTCCCCTCCCAGAGACACAGCGCTGCTCCCAGCCTCAGCTGGGGGTGGGGTGTGGACAGAGGTAAGGGGGCTGGCTTTCAGCACCCCCCCGCCCATTCCAAAAATATTCCAGCGCCACTGCATCATTCACCCACCTCGGAGTGATGATAAAGATCATAGGCTTTGTGGGCTTACCACGCAGAGCTGCGGACAAAAATTGCCTGCAGGCTGCTTCTTGGCATAGCTATCTGGCCATCTAGTGCTGTCATCACCATGAAGTCTGAGCCCCTTATGCCAAGCATACAGTAGGTCAGACACTAGCAACCCCAACTGCCTCTCTGCTACCAGGAATATGTTAATTCATGGGAAAAACCAAACAAAAGTACAGGTGTAAACCCTGGAGCGCAGTTCTGGAATGGCTTAAAAGAAAAGCTCATTGGCTCAGTCAAAATAATCTCATGTTACAGGGGGAGCTTTTGAATGGGGGGCGGAGAGTGGGTGTTCAGTGCGCCAGGCCCCACATGAACCTGATGACTAGGAGCTGCGGAGAAACTGACCTGCCTACAACATGTCAGTGAAAGGCCAAGCTAGCTGCCTGATGAACTCCGAGGAAAGACACCTAAAACTGAGACTTTGGCAGGTGAAGGAAATGAACAGCAATATCCATGTCTATTCTTTTGAACTAGACTGTGAACTTCTTCCGGCCAAGTCTGCATGAATCTGTCTGACTTTCTGGTAGACTATGAGGAGCTGAGACACCTTCTCAGAAATGTCTTCTGACTTCCTCTTAAGAGCGTTCACTGTTATTACAGTACAGCCTAAGCACTGGACAGACACAAAGACGACAGCCCAGGCCCCCGAGAGCTCACTAGCCAGGTGTCAGACAGGGATGCCTCCAGCGGACAAAACAGACAAAGGCAGCAGAGGATGAAACGAGTTTAGCAGAGAAGTGGAAGGCTTGGCTCATGGCTGGCCTAGCAATGCTTGACAAGCAAGACTGGTAGGCACTGTGGCAGAGGAAACACCATGCCTCTTGAGTTCTACTCTCTCAGAAACCATGCCCACAGGGGAAAAGGTCCTGTTCTAGATAAGATTTTACACTGTCCTCCTCACCATGTGACCCTAGGAGCCCCTCAATGCCAAGTAGCAGAGGGTCCACAACACTAACTCTCATCAGGCCTGACACACTCAACACACTGTTGTCAGAATATTTAGCTCAACAGTGCCTTGTAAGGGATCATAAAAACTGGGGACATGCTGGCCCTGAATATCATTGTGTGATGTATGTATGGGTTGAATATAAAGAGTTATGTGCGTGTGCTTGAAATGTTCTTAAAGAGGTGTTTGGGGGGCTGTGAGGCTCTGTACCTCAGGGGAACACTCTAAACCCCCACGTTCATCTTTATAACATGATTGTGTGGTATCCAATGCAAAGTTTGTCATGTTGGGTGTCTTTGGAAGGCTCATGAAGCACTGAGTATGGTTGGTATAGTGATGTTATAGTAATTGTTACTTTCACCCCTGGTTATAGGTTATAATTTCATGTAAGTTAAAGGACTTACCGGTACGCTGGAGTCCTGAGCAGGGGCGTGGCCTCAACCAGAAGAGGCGTGGCCTTTAAATCACCCCTGGAGCTACCAGTTGCAGAGGCGGCTGGGAGTCCCGGGGCTCAGGGCTCCTGCAGCAGGGCTCGGGAGGCAATTTAAAGGGCCCTAGGCTCCAGCTGCTGCAGGGAGCCCCGGGCCCTTTAAATCGCCAGCCTGGGGAAGCCGGTCTGGTCCAGAGCGGACCATACCAGCTCTTGCCGGTACGCCAGAGCGGACCATACCAGCTCTTGCCGGTACGCCAGAGCGGACCATACCAGCTTACTTTCACCTCTGCCTATAACATTACTGTATGTAGTTATGAGGCTGAAAATGTATCCTCATGGCTTAAAGCAAGCCCAGACAAAAACTCTCCAGAAGCAGAGGGGCAATTCACACCTCATCAGGGCAGGTATGGGACAAACCCAGCCCAGCCTCACAGGAACAAAGGGCGCTGGCCTAGGCAGCAACAAAAGAATCTGTTAGACTCTCAAGGGAGTCACCCCCGTTCCTTTGGTCAGTTTAGGACTGCGATGAGGTAATGCTCACCTGACTCTGAAAGGGGGGAAAGGGGCAAAGCCAAGAGGGAAGAAAAGACATGATAAAAGGGAGACACATTTGCCATGCTCTCTCGCTTTTCCACCTACATCTACAGACACCACCAAGCGACTGAAGCGCTTATCAAAGGGGAGAGCCTGGCTGTCGGGCAAACAGACAGCCTGTGGTGAGAAGCATCTAAGTTTGTAAGGGCATTGAAAGTGTTAAGATCAGTTTAGAATGTGTTTTGCTTTCATTTCATTTGACCAAATCTGATGTATGTTTTGACTTATAATCACTTAAAATCTGTTTATTCTACCTGAAGCAGTGCATTTGGTTTGAAGCATGTCAGAGAATCCCCTGGGGATAACAAGCCTGGTACATACCAATTTCTTTGTTAAATTGACGAACTTATATAAGCTTGCAGCATCCAGTGGTCATAACTGTACACTGCAAGACGGAGGTTCCTAGCGTTGTTTCTGGGACAGGAGATATTGGCTAGTGTCCTTCGGTTGCAAGTAGCTGGGAGCAGCTTACCTGCCAGCGGCTGTGCGTGAACAGCCCAGGAGTGGGGGTTCTCACAGCAGAGCAGGGTAAGGCTGGCTCCCAGAGTCAAGGATTGGAGTGACCTAGCAGATCACCGGTCCAGCTAACACCATCAGGAAACATCACAGGGGCATTGAATAAAACAAGCCTGCCCCAGACACAGGAGTATGGATTTACCTGTCTGACTGGCTTGATAACAGAACAATGAAAATACATTTACACACAAAGTAAACAAAGAAATTAAGCTAACAAATAGCAGGGGAAACAGCTAGGTAAGCACAGCGGGAGACACACTGAAGTCTGAACCCTCAGGTCTTCCTGGCTCTTGAGGCAAAGACAATGGACTGTGGGAAATATAAGGGGAGCAAAAGAGACATTCTAGTTATCTATCACTCAGGGGCTAAAGGGGGCAGCACCCTCTGATTCTGGGAACATTGGATCATCTGACAGGAAGGGCTGGATTTGCTGGTAGCTTGATGCAAGGGAGAACACTGGTTAGGCCAAGCCTGTCTCGCTAAAGTTTAAGTTTTAGTCACTAAGAAACATTGTTTTTGTTGTATTTGTAACCACTTCTGTCACATGGCAGCCTACTGCAAGAGCACCCATCTATTTCCTGAAAGCTTTATCAAATAAAGAAAAGCCGAACAAGAGTGCAAAAAAGGAAAAGCAATCATTTAAAAGAGCTCTGCCCAGCAGGTCCAGCTGAGAGAGATTCCTGGTCAGAGACTTTTCATGGTTCAAGGACTAATGCACCTCAGCCTATTTGCAGTGACATCAGGCAGCCTTTTCAAAACAGAGCCAGATTTATTAGGCAGCTGGAACACAGCTTCAGGAAGTCAAGGGAGAACAAATGGTCTTGTGATGTTAGGTCTTGTGACTACAGCAGTGGAATCTCCTGGCAGGTGATGTTAGGGTTTCCATGTTCTTCCATTTGTTCTCCCTTGACTATTATTCGGGCTTTTGGCAAGGCATCAGACTGCATACATTTTGTTTTAGAGCGGTTCATTTTCAGTCCGACTTGGCTGCTTTTTGTGTCGAGTTCTTGCAGAATTTTCTGTAGTTTGAAAGTGTTTTCAGCAATCAACACGATATCGTCTGCGAATCTGAGGTGGTTTAACTGCTCTCCATTGATGCTAATTCCACCCTTCCAGTTCATCCACCTCATTACCATTTTGAGGCAGGCTGTGAAGAGTTTTACTGCTGTTCATTACTAAAATATTTTTCTATTGGGAGCAGCAATGTGGACTTTGGGGGTGTGATTTCTAAAGAACACTAATATGGTGCACATTAATTGGTCCGGCTAGACCCTGCTCGTGTGCAGAATAATATCTGCTTCAAAGAATTCCATGTAGAATTGCCCTTTTCCAAAATGGCTGCCATCTCCCATCATTCTCAATAGGACTGAGGCCACAGTGTGCCCTTGGCAAAGATGGCCACACCTTCCATTCAAAACTCTGACTTCAGGGAGCATCAAATTAGGCCCTTAAGTGTACAGTATATAATTACTGATACAGGACATTGTGCTGCTGCCTGTCTCCTTTGGTAAAGTGACCAAATGAAGTGGTCCTGTTTGCGTTGCCTGATGAAATAATGGAACTAAGCTTCTAAGGGTCTTTCTACTGCTAGGGCCTGATCCAAAGCCCACTGGAGTCAATGGGAATCTTACCACCGATTTGGATCAGGATTTTACCCTTCACACTGGCCTTCTCTTTTCAGTGTGGGTAATCAGTAAAGAATGATTCACCTCCATTTTTATTTCTATTGTGCAAATGAGCAAGGGCCAGAAACACATTTCTTACCAAGGTAGCGTCAAGTTTTGTGGTTTCCTGTATCTATGTCTTGTTTCTTAGTGCCCGGCCTGTGGTGAATGCGCAAGCGGCAGCTCTGAATGCACGTGGTGCAGTTGTGATGCTGTGTAAAAAGGAAGGTGGCCGTCTACACGATGTTACACAATTGTGATAAATCATGTACAAAGTATGCCTTGTAAGATACCATTGGAAAAGCTGTAATCTGTGGAACAGTGCTATCTTGAGGAAAGCGCGTGCCATCATTAGGTATGAAGTTACAAATTTTACTGTATGCTTGTTACTAAACATGTGTTCCTGAGTAGTACCCACAAGACAGATTTACATCAAGACTAGCCAGCCATGTGTTTATGGGCCACTAAGGAGAAATCAATCAACTCTTCCAATGGGTCCCTCCCACTGATGCCTCAGAGCATATGGACAATGGATACCCCATGACTCAGCAAGGCACATGGAGCTGTGCATCACATGGTCTATGTTCGAGCCATTATTTTCCCATGCACATGGACTAGGGGTATAAATTGGAGTTAGCGACATCACCTTCTTGCCTCAGTCCTGCCCCACATCTCTGGACTGTGTTTTCTAACAAGGGGAGCTTTGAACAATGGACCGAGGACCCTCATCTTGTGGGTGAACCAGAGAGACTTATTGCAAGCTAGCTGATGTTACATCACTGCTATGATCTTGATCTACAGACTCGGACATCAATTGTAATGTATGATTCAATTTAACCTTTACATAATTCTCTTTTTATATTAATAACCCTTTAGTTTACTAGAGGATTGGTTATCAGTGTGGTTCTTTGGGGAGATCCTGGAGTACATTTTGACCTGGGGTGAGTGGCTGGCTCTCTGGAGCTGGAATAACCCAATGTGTGATGAATTGTGGGTTTAATAGCCTTTCATCATAAAGTCTGGTTTGTCTGGGTGGTGCATGAAGGGCTACAGGGCCCGAGGGGAAAGGTCTGTGGCTTCATAATAACTAGTATAGTAATTTGGAAGCACACACATTACTGGCTTGGTAACGTTTTATGATAGAGTATCCCAACAGTCTGGGGGTACATGCCCTGTTCTCTGGCAGTCTGACCGGAGATTGGCACTCTTAGCTGTGTCCCATACCAGGCAGCGTGACCTCAGTAATACAAAACAGCATGTGGCCTCAAATACCTACGTGGCCTCCTTCCCACCTAGCCAGTGTATGGAGTGGTACACCATGAACCATTGTCCAGGTGGCTGCTTATCTCTGCACCTATGAAAAGGGTCTCCAAAAACCTGTAATCGCTTAGGCTGCTGGTCATGGATAATCTTCGGCTGCATAGCTGCTCCTTTAACGAAACGGGGGAAATGTATTAATAGGTGTATTCATTCCTTTGCGGGGGATGCGGAAGGATGTCTCATTAACATTTATTTACAATCCTCAAAAGGAAGCAAACATGAGATTATGCTTAGCCCTAACCTAACACTGGTCTATATTATGGTGTATTGGCATCTACGCTGTTACGCTGTTTCTACTTCATGTTCACCGCAGCTGAACTTGCTACATCTCGGCACAGAGGTGGCACATGCAGGCTGCTCAGCAAATTTCATGTTTCTCTCCATTGTTTCATCCACACTATTCCAATCTATATTTTAGGGCTCAGTTCTCTCTCTCCTCCAGCAGAAGAGAGACTATTTCACTCTCTGATGCTCTTCCTTAGCGATAACCGAGTCAGTTCCCCCTCTGGCCAGATGGAGACATGGCACGTCAGCTCACTCAGCCTGGCAGGGCTGTTAGTCTATTTACAGTACCCAGAACCTTGAAAACTCTCTCTGCTCTTATTTCCGTCACAGGGGTGGTAGGGGAACCCAGGCCCGCCCACTCTACTGGGTTCCAGCTCAGGGCCCTCAAGCTAGATAAGCTGGGTCAGGGTTTGTCAACTCCAGCTGTGCCCTGATCATCTTCCTACCTTGCCCTGGGTTTCTGTAGGCTCTTCAGCCTGTTGGTCTGGTCTTCTCTTTCTAGGGTGTTGTCCCTGGGCAGCTCTTCCACTGCTTGCTGGCAGGAGATCCCTTGTCCAGCCTGCTCACTGCTGCAGTAGCCACCCCACCATGCTGCTTCCCAGCCCTTCTATCCTCCCAGCTGCAGTGAGGCTGCCAATCAGCAGTGGCCACAGTTGTCTGTGTTAACCCTTTGGTTGCAGGGCCGGCATGGGGTACATACACCCCATGACAGTAAGTAACAGTTATACCCTTTACAATGAATTCAGATGTCTACGTAATTTATCGAAAACAAACGAACAAAAAAACCTCTGCATTTGTGCTAAACTTGTGGGGCAGTGTGTATTGGTTGCGGGGCGAGGGGGTCAGTAGCACATCTAGGTTCAATGCCCAGCCACTGACTCTCTAAAACAGCTTGGTCAAGTCGATTAGGGGTTGATCCTGAAAGGTGCTCAGAGCTCACATTTGAGCCAGCAAAGCATTTAACCATGTGCTTAATGTTAAACACGCAAGTGTTTCCACTTAAGTCCCACTTCCTCTACCAGTACCCTGGTTTCCTCAGCTGAAAATGGGGATAATACAGCTAATCTATCCAGCATGTGTATTGTGAAGCTAAAATTCCCCATTGTCTGTAAAGTGCTTGGAGAGTCTCAGATGGTTGGTACCAGCATGGAAACTGTTACTGTTTATTTACGAACTGCAAAGACATGAAATAAACTGCTTTTATTTTGCACTATTGACCTCTCAGCTGCACTCTGCCACTTAGAAGAAGTCCCAATGGGAGCTACATTAATAGGCTAAAGATCAGAGCAGCTTCAAACAGCTGCCATTACAAATAAAACCTGCTATAAAAATGTTCCCTCCCTCCCTCCCCCAAATGCAGCAGGAACCTGGATCAGGTAAAAACAGCAGATCACTGGTTCTAAAGACCAGGATTTGTTCTATCCAGTCGCAGATCTGTGGTAGTTTAAGAGCTAATCTCTCACTCAACCTGCCATGGCTAGAAAGGCTTTATCCCACAGGGACTCAGGTTTCCTAGTGATACAAGCATTGCTTTCTTGCAGCTCATGAGCTACCTGGCCCCAATGCTGTGATCTGCTGATTTACAGAAAGAACAGGAGTACTTGTGGCATCTGAAACCTGATTTACAGAGAAGTTCTTTAGCTCATTAGAGGTCTCAAAAATTAGGACTGGCTTTTCTTTCCGTGGGCCTCTACAACTGTAGTAGTCATGCTGAGGTGACAGGGCTTCACAGACAGTGGGATATGAGAAACAGATACTGTGATGGGGCACTCTACTCACTGGTGGGTGGCGCCTCCTCCTGGCCATTCTGAGAATGTCTTTGCCAGGTCTACAACCCTTCCTGCGGTTGCACTCCATCACTCTCCTCCCGTGGCCACTCTCTTGTGCCAGCTTCTTCTTTGTGACTCAGCCCTCTGGCCCGGTCACTAAGAGGTTTCCCCTGCCGGGGTGATCATTCGGAGTCTCTCCACCCAAGCAGCATCAGGCAGTTCTGATACCCACTGCCCAACTACATAATTTCTGCAGCAACTCTGGCAGTCTTCCTATTCAGTAACCTTAAAGCCCCTCTGCAGCAGATGGCAGGGAACCCAGGCCCACCCTCCACTCTGGGTTCTAGTTCAGGGCCCTTTACCAAGCAGTTACGGGCTGCAGCTTCTCTACCCTTATTACTCTCACCTCAGACTACTTCCTACCTTGCTGCTGCGTCTTCTTCTTCTTCTTCTTCTTCTTCTTCTTCTCGCTCTCTCTCTCTCTCTCTCTCTCTCTCCTCCTCCTCCTCCTCGTCGTCGTCGTCGTCGTCAGACCCCATTCTCCTGGGGCCCAGGGATTCCTATCCCAGTCCCCCTCCTCTTGCCCATCTCTTGGCTTTATGTGAGCCCTGCCTGTTCCCTCACAGGTGAGCTTGCTTCCAATTAGTGGCCTCCTCCTAGCCTAAGCTGCTTAATTGGCTGATTGGGCCCACCCAGCCTAATTGATCTCAAGGCCAGTGTGGCGAGCACACCCCATCACAGGTACCAATAATGCTCTTAAAAATGTTATAACATGGCTTTTTTTCTAAAATATGTAGCTTAAAACAGCATGTGGTTGTGAGGCCAAGAGCTGTGATTGCGCCTCGTTGGGAGTGAACTGCCCAATTGACCGGTCGCTTCATCATTCATGGGTAATGCAGTCATCCCAAACTCATGCCTTTCAGAAAACCCCTCATGAACATCTAGAATGGTGCCTCTGTGTGAATGTCATTATGCTAGGGCTGTCAAGCGACTAAAAAATTTTTTAATCGCAATTAATTGCGCAATTAAAAAAATTAATTGTGATTAATCGCGTGATTAATTGCACTGTTAAATAATATAATACCATTTATTTAAATATTTTGGATGTTTTCTACACTTTCAAATATATTGATTTCAATTACAACACAGAGTACAGTGCTCACTTTAAATTTATTTTGGATTACAAATATTTGCGCTGTAAAAAACAAAAGAAATAGTATTTTTCAATTCACAAGTACTGTAGTGCAATCTCTTTATCGTTCTTTGCATTTATCAACATTGACTTTCATCTGTGTGATGGGGTGACTACCCCACACTCACCCTGCAGGGTTGAATGCAGGCCAGATGGGCCACTTAACCCATTAGGCAGTTGATTAAGGAGGCTCAGCTAGGCAGGAATAGTTGGGGCCTATAAAGCCTGGGAGCTGAAAGCAGAGGGGTTGCTGGGAAAAAGGCAGATTCTCTCAGGAAAAAGGAAGAACTGAGTGGAGACTGCAGTCAGTCCCTGGGAAAAGGGAGGAGGCTTTGGGAAGTGGTAGGCTTAGGAAGAAAAGGGGAACCAGTGGTAGGAAGAAGCCCAGGAGAGGAGCAATGAGGCCAAAGAGAGAAGGCCCAGACTGCTGAGCTGAGGGTTGCTGGGCTGGAACCCAGAGAATTGGGTGGGCCCGGGTTCCCCTACCAGCCACTGGGCGAGTGGCACCGAGGCAGTGAGCGAGATGACTGTTTAGGACTACTGAGGAGCTAAACCTCTCCCAGAAGGGGGAACAGAGACAATGACACAGCCAGAGGGCCAAGCCATGAAGAGGACACTGGTTCCTGAGGTTGCAAGAGGGGCTACAGGCGGACAACAGAGACAGAGTGACGGTGTGCAAGCCACGGACAGTGGGGCGTTGGCCTCGAGCTAATCCCCACAGTACCAGGAGGAGGTGCCAGTCTGGTGGTGAGTGGTGTGCTCTTGTGACAATCTGCTATTTTGTTGCTCACTCACCCAGTTTTGTAAGATCCCTTTGTAACTCTTTGCGGTTTGCTTTGGTCTTAACTATCTTGAGTAATTAGCAACAGAGAGTCCTGTGGCACCTTTAAGGGCTGGTCCACACTAGGGGCAGGGATCGAACTAAGATACGCGACTTCAGCTACGCGAATAGCGTAGCTGAAGTCGAAGTATCTTAGTTCGAATTTGGCGCGCTTACCTCGCGTCCGCGCGGCGCGCGATCGACGTTCGCGGCTCCCACGTCGACTCCGGTAACTCCGCTCGCCCTGCAGGAGTACCGGAGTTCGAAGTAGCGCGTTCGGGGATCGATTTATCGCGTCCAGACAAGACGCGATAATTCGATCCCCGATAGTTCGATGGCTACCCGCCGATTTCGGCGGGTAGTGTAGACGTAGCCTNCCATTGAAGGTTCAATAACTCTTGTACATGCCCGTGTTTCAGCAGCTTAGTGTCCCTGGGTGACTTAATTCCAGGAGCAATCTCAGGGTGAAGTTGAAATCGAGACATTCTAGCACTAACGTAACACAGACCCCATTTTGTTCTGCAGCTTGGCTTCTCGCAGCCTGGACCCACTCACAACGTCTCCCAGGGACTTTCTTTAATGGTATCGAAACCTTTCTGCTCTGTCCAAATAGATCTTTGCGGGAGTAAATTGCACCATAGTTTGTTGGTTGTTTGGCTTTTTTAAAAGAAGCCATATCACGGCTTCTCTATGACCCAGGAGGGAAACAGCACGAGGCAGAGGTGTCACTTACCTCCCACGTAAGCCCTCAAAACAGAGTTCCAGGGGGACTTAGTGGTGCATAGGACTCCTGCTGCCCTGCTGCCCAGGGGTGAGTTTCAGCCCAGCTGCAGAAAATGGCGTATTTAACTTTGAAATGCAGGCAAGGGGGCCAGTTCTGTGTGGCTTTGTAATGGGAGATGGCACAGTGAAGAGGGTGGGGGCAGGGAGAAGTGAATGTAGCCTGAGGCCTTGGCACTGGGGGAGGGGGAGGACAGTGGGGACACAATTTGCATCCTCTCTAGCTCTGTCCCGAGCCCTCCTCACTCCTGCCCCCAGCCTTCTTCAGTTTCAGGTCCGGGGAAGTGTGGTTGGGGCTCTGGAAAAGGCTGGGGCCATGCCCCAGAACCAGGAGGAAATGATACCAGCATGTGGAGCACTCCCCCATGTGTGGCGCTCAGGGGGAGACGATCGGGCCCTATGTCATTGCGAGACACACAGTTAACAGATGGAAAGCAGAGGACAGACTGTTTCCTCACTGGCTTTGCACCTTTATTGTGTATTTGCTGCCTCCTGGTGCCTACAGAGTAACAAGTTATCAACATTTTCCCTGCACACCCTGCTCTAGCTGAAGCATTGGAAATACAGGTGTTTAATTTTCTGAAATGGACTGACTCCTCCATATTCAGATCCCACCTGCAGACCTATCTGCTCCTCCCAGGACGCCCTGAGAGGAGAGTCAGCCATGCCATTTATTTTATGTCCCATTTCTTTATTTTTAAATAGATATATTTTCCAAATGACCTCACCATGCTGTGCAAATGCCTTGGAGTAACTGCCTACGTTTGGTGCTGCAACCCCTTATCCTCATTCTCCCAGCCCCGGCCTGCTGTTTTGTTGCCCCTGCTCTTTCCACCATATCTGAAATTATGCCCCAATCCTGCAAACACTTAAGCACATCCGTCACTTTACTCATGTGAATGTGCTTAAGTGTTTGCAGGATGGGGGTCTTACACTGCAAACTCTTTGGGGCAGGAACATTGCCCCGTTTGCACCCTGAAGCATCTACAACACCCACAAGTGCTGTAAAATTATAACTTAATTGATTCTTTTTTTTTCTTAAAATTTTGCTCCCAATACAATAACATCAGATGTCATGGACCAGACCCTCGGCTTCTGTAAATGACATGGACTTCTGTGGCCTTCATTGAAGGTGTACTCACATATCTTCTAGAGCAGGGGTCGGCAACCTTTCAGAAGTGGTGTGCCAAGTCTTCATTTATTCACTCTGATTTAAGCTTTCGTGTGCCAGTCATACATTTTAACGTTTTTAGAAGGTCTCTTTCTATAAGTATGTAAAGTAAATAATAGTGCAGCGAAGTGAGCGGGGCCGGCGGCTGGTATCCCAGGCCAGTAGCAGGCTGAGCAGGGCCGGTGGCCAGGACCCCGGCTGGCACGGGGCCAGCGGCCGGAACCCCAAGCCGGCAGCGGGCTGAGCGGGGCCGGCGGCCGGAACCCTGGCTGGCAAGGGGCTGGCGGCCAGAACCCCAGGCTGGCAGCGGGCTGAGCGGGGCCGGCGGCCGGAACCCTGGCTGGCAAGGGGCTGGCGGCCAGAACCCCAGACCGTCAGCGGGCTGAGCAGCTCAGCCCATTCCCTGTGTGGGTTCCGTCGGCTGGCTCCTGCCAGCCGGGGTCCCGGCCGCCGGCCCTGCTCAGCCCGCTGCCAGCCGAGGGTTCCATTCATCCAGGCAGGCAGCGGGCTGAGCGGGGCTGGCGGCCGGGACTCCGACTGGCAGCAGAGTGCCACTAAAAATCGGCTTGCGTGCTGCAGGTTGCCGACCTCTGTTCTAGAGAGACTTTTGTAACAGCGTATCGCAAAATGCTGTACAAATGTGCAACGTTCTAAATTAGGTAGGAAAGGAGAGAGCTGCTAATTGTGAACATTTCCTCCCCAGATCAGCCCTGTGGGAGATTGAGATGGACCAGGGCACAAAGGGTGGTTACAGTTGAGCAGTCAGGTAGCAGCCAGCACAGAGGGCAGAATCACAGAACTGGTGTAGCACTAACATTATACATTTGGGAGAAATAGAAATTATAAACAGATGATTTTGCATCACTCTGAATGTTGTCACCTGACATACATGCAGTTTCAGAATTTTTCCAGTGTATACCATAGTGAAACAAACTAGTGAAGGTTTTACACTGCTGTGCTTCGCAGAAATCTTGAACTATTTGTAATCTTAAATTAGAAAGTGATAGGAGGATCCATTCCATTGCTAGTAACCCTCCAGGTTTATTTTCCAAATTAATGTGTTTTCCCAAATGCCCAAATATTTATTAAGGGCTTGGCTGAGATAATAAAATGATGCTGCTAATGTGAAAGTCTCTTTGATTTGCCTGCATCTGACATGCTCGGCAAGGCTCCACCCAATGCAACATAGGTACCTGAATACATTAGACATACTGAAATTTATCAGTTGCATTGGGAATGATGGTTTCTCTTTCTATTCCCAGAATGCATAGTCTGGGATCCTGACTTAAACTCCATGCCTAACAAATGAGCAAGAAACTAATAGTTTTACATCCAATAACTTCACATTNAAAACGTTCACGTTGTAGCGACAAAGCATTGTGGCTCACCATAGAGCTGTCCTGTCTTGGAATGGTTTCAGCTACTCGCTGTCAAACCAATCTCTGCATCACTTCAGCTCCTGAGGTGTAGATTATTTATGCCTGACACAAATCCAGATAAATTAGGAGGGTGTGTTTGATTGGACATTGAGAGTGGGCTTTGTAGATTTCCATATGGAGAGAGTTGGAGACATAATTAATAATCTCAGAGTGCGTATAAAGCTAACTAAAATAAAGGAGATTTGCTGTGTGGCCTCCAGTTGACACCCACTTTGGCCCTTCACTGGCAGTTCTGGAACGCGTTACCATGGGGCAACTGTGGCACCTAGCTGTGTAACTCCTCTCGGAGTAACATAATCCTGGTTTTGTAAAGACAACAGACGGTTTGTAGCACTATCCTGGGACTTCCTGTTCCAAATAAATTCCTTGCAAGCTTTATCTAATTCTTTCTTTTGAGTGAAATGCATGGGCAATATGTACAAAACAGCTATAGGAGCCTTGACAATGAATTCATTTTTAAGGGGAATGTGCTTTTAGGTAATATAAGCTTCAGTCCTTGCCATCTCTTCAGATGTTTTAAATAGCCTTTAGTGCTGGCCTGTATTATTGCCGGTTAGGTTACCCAGCGTCCCCAGTGTTTTAATCCTCTTTTGGCCACTGTACTTGGAAATTTGATTAGAGCGTGGGGGTGAAATCCTGGCCCCAATGAAGACAATGCAAGTCTTAATGATTTGAATAGGACCAGGATTTTCTTTGGCTTGAGGGGATGGTTTTGGTTTTTTTTTTAAAGAGGAGGAACTTAAATTTTAGTTATTTGCCATTAAACCTGCTGGGTATTAAATCTTTTGCCCATCACATTAGATTCCACTCCATTTCATACAATAACAACCAGCTCTAGTAACGTGCACACCTATAGAGCTTTCAATTCACCAACCTCAAAGAGCTTGATAAGGGTTGGGTAAGCTTCCTTGTTCCCAGCTGACAGATGGGGTAATGGAAGGAGAGTGATTTTTGTGTGTGTGTGTGTGTGTGTGGTTTACCCCAGGTCACATGCACATCTGTGAAAAGTTAGGAATGGGATGGAGGATTCCTGCCTCTCAGCTCATTTAACACAGCTGCCCTCATTTTATCACAGGCACTGGTTAATTTTATGCTTTTTGTGGAATCATAGAAATGCAGGGCTGGAAGGGACTGTAGCAAAGCGGTGACTCACCGGCGCAGCGCCTCCTGCTGGTCATCCAGGAATTGCTCATCCCAGCCTCGGAGCACCTCCTGCTGGCCAGTGTCTCCCTACCAGTTCCTGCTTCCTGGTCAATCTCCACCACTTATAGTACTTCTGACCCCACATCCCTCACTGGCCCGCGGTGCCCCTTCTCCTGGGTACTGCCCGTGACAGTACCCCCACACCAAGGGTCCTCCCTTCCCCGGGGAACCCCACTCCCCTAAGCCCACCTCACCTCAGTTTTCATCTCACCTTCTCTCAGTGGTGAATTGCAGTCTGAAATGGCCACTCATCATCAGCCAGGGGGTTGGACCTGCTGCCTGTTCCTTCCTTGGCTGCTTCCCCACAGCCCTACCTCCTCCGGCCCTCACAGCAAGGCCTCTGCCAGGGGGTTTGCCAGGCTGGAGTGCCCCCAGCTCCTCCTGCCCTTCCCCAGCACTGTGCTGTCCAAGGTACCCTTTTCTCTATCCCACAGCCAGGTCCATCTCTCTCCAAGGCTGGAGAGAGACTGACTACCCCTTCTGATCTGCCCTCTTTTATACCAGCTTGGCCAGCTCTGATTGGCTCCCTCCCGCCTCTTCCTGATTGGCTCGCAGCCCCAGCCCTCTCCAAGGGCTGGTTTTTAACACTGTCTGAGCTGGAGCGGGGTGACTGCCCCGCTACAGGGACCTTTGGCCTTGAGCACGGGCGTGTACTTGGCGCGGTTTACCCCTGTCCCCGACACCTGCCCCTTTTGCGGCGTGAGGGAGACCCTGGCGCACGTTTACTTAGAGTGCGCCAGGTNATAACTTCTCTTTTTCAGCCAGTTATGTACCCAATTTTAAAGTAATTTCATCTAGATCCCATTTCTCTAGCTTGTGTCTTTCCACTCCTTTGATGTTAAAGTTACTTTGGATACCTAGAGCCAGTGCTTCTTCCATAGGGCAAATAAGAGGTTAAAATGAAGATAATGGGTGAAATCCTGACCCTGTTGAAGTCAATGGGAGTTTTGACATTGACTTCAAGGGGGCTAAAATTTCACCTGAGGAGAGGAAGGATGGCCCAGTGATTAGGGCACTAGCCTGTGCGGTGTCTTCACTGCAGAAAGAGGGGGGTGTTTTTAAATCAAGGTAGCTAGCTCAATGTAAAATCCCCATGGTGACAAGAGGCAGGCAACTTTTATCTTGATGTTGACCTTGACTAGCTACACTCTACCCCCCACCTGGGGTTTACTTCAGCTAGCTACATGGAGGTTAAAAATGACAGTGCCCTGTTTCCACTGGTATTTTACATCGAGTTAGCCATGGCAATGTAAAAACCCACCCTTTCTGCAGTGAAAGCCAAGCCTGGGACTCTGGAGAGCAGGGTGCAATCCCCCGCTCTGCCAAAGACTTCCTTTGTAATCTACCCTGTGTGTTAGGTCTCTGCATCAGGGAGAATAGCACTTCCTTATCTCACAGGAGTAGTGTCAGGATGAATATACTGACAAGTGTGAGGCGCTTAGATGCTATGGTAACAGAGGCCAGATGCGTAAACATGACCGATATCTTGTTTCTCTTTCTCCAGACAAAATGGGATATCTAGATCTTTACAAGACTGCCGAGATGCTGTATGGAATCTGGGGGACACTAGAGGATATTCTGAATATTAATATTGTAGAATTGTAATGAGTTATGCCAGATATGCCATGTAAAGTATCTGCAAAAATGTTATCTGGCTAGTTATATCTCATCTATGTGTTTCTATCACCTTTGTATTATGAGTTATAGATATGCATGTCTGTATTTCAAACTTGTGCTATGCTTCTGGGTGTCACCCCCCAGACAGTTTGGGCATCAGCTCTACCTAGCCTGCTTGATGGCCCATTAAGGACCCACTGAGAGAAGGCAGATACACCTTATGACTCAGCAAGACATGCAGCGACATGCCTATGGACAGGGGCGGCTCCAGGCACCAGCGCAGCAAGTGCGTGCCTGGGGCGGCAAGCAGCGGGGGGCGGGCCTGCCGGTCGCTGTGGAGGCAGCAGTCAGGCAGCCTTCGGCGGCATGCCTGCGGGAGGTCTGCCGGTCCCGCGGCTTCGGCGGTGGGTACGCCGAAGGCGCGGGACCAGCAGACCTCTCGCAGGCATGCCGCCGAAGGCTGCTTCACTGCCATGCTTGGGGCGGCAAAATACATAGAGCCGCCCCTGCCTATGGACAGAACTTTAATGCCTCCAAGCCACGTGCTGGGCACCTTTTTGTTTGAAACAAAGGAAGCATGGGCCGCATGGCAAAAGACTATAAAAGGCAGCTGCATCTTCTCCATTTGTCTTCAATCCTGCTTCTTACCCCTGGAGGAACTTTGCTACAAACTGAAGCTCTGAACAAACGATTGAATGACCCATCCAAGCTGTGGATGTCTTCCAGAGGGACTTTCAAGCCAGCAAACTCACCAATACTGCTAGGAACCTGATATATGGACTTTGAAGTCTTTCTATGTATGTATGTATGTATGTAACTGCTTTACCATTTAACATCTCTCTTGTTCTTTCCTTTTTCTTTGTAATAAACCTTTAGCATTAGACATTAAAGGACTGGCTGACAGTGTGATATTTTGGGTAAGATCCAAACCTATACTGACCTGGTGACGTGGGTGACCCTTTGGGTAAGTGTACTTACTGCACTAAAACCACAGCTCCTGCATTTGTGCCCTTGTATCAAATCAATAAAAGGAACCACAATAAGTTGCTGTTTGATGGTTTGCCAGAGAGCTTCGCCGAAGGGCCATGCTTAAAAGGACGATGCTGCCAGACACTGTTTTAAGTAGTCCCCCTCATCCTGGTTCCTGCAATGCTCTCCAGGGTCCCCTGAGTTGCGGGACACCTCGCTACCACCTGTCCTTAGCGTGAGGGAGTCTTGTCTGTGCTGGCCAGCGGTCAGCTCCCTGGCATCACCAGCCACAGGCAGCATGAGCACTCCCCTCTCAGCCCACACAAGCTCTGCCATCCCTCTGCGGGTTAGCGATAAATACACTCAATCCCTGAGTCCTCTGAGCTTCCCCCTGCAGTACCCAGCCCCAATCCACTGGGCACTCATAGAATGCCAGAGCCTGTGGGTCCAAAGGAACAGAGCCCCCCAGCTTGTCAGTCACACAGTAGGACGGAGCTCCGCTTAATGCTGGACACTTAGACATGTTTATAGTGAAAACCAGGTAAAGTTTATTTAACAAAGAACAGAGATTCAAATGATAGCGAACAGAAGTATTAGAAACAAAGGGTTACCATATAAAATCATAACACATATTCTAGAGCCTAAACATAACGAACAAGGTGCCTTCTAGTTCAGTAAGGTACAGCTTCCCCAGAATCCGTCTCAGCGTTTCTCAACCAGGATGACTGAGACCCTCCTTTCATGAGACCAACCCCACCAGCAGCCTGTCTCCCCAGAAGAAGGATGTCTGTTTGCATGCCTAGATATGTTAGAACAGTCCTTTATTCCTTGTGTGTAAATTCTCCCTCTGTTCACTTCTTCCTGTTAATTTCTTCTCTGGAAATCCCTGCAATCTCTTCATTAGCATTTGACTCCATATGCAAATAGACTTCCATTCTAAGACATACAATGGTCAGCCATGGAAATACGTGTCTCCCACCTCCCATCTGGTGGAACCAGTCTTAAAGCATGTTATTTCTGGGAGACCTGCCTGTAGCATCAAGGTTTTAAGAACATAATTTCTAGTGCATATACACACACATCTCATATTATCCACATATACATTTCACAAAGATTATGATGACCCGTGTGACACAGGCTCTCAGCAGACAGCTTACATGGCACTCTTTGGACTAGTATCTAAATACCAGACCTAGGGGATCCCTGTAACCATTATGCACCCTTGTGCCCTCTGCCGGGTGGCATCAAGAAGTCCTTAGGTCACAGTTGCCACTCCTAGCCACAGCTGTGAATTGCTGCTTAGCTTCACAGCATCGTGCCTCCTTCTTTTTAAGATCAAGGTCAAGCTCATGGTGACGAACTCAGGATAAAATAGAACGGTAGGACAGACATACAGGCCAAAGACAAGGTCAAGGAAGACTCCCCAGTCCCTCCCTCCTGAGGATGTCATGATTGTATGTTGTGTGTCACTCTTTATTGTGTGGGCAAGGTTCTGGGGAAAAACCAGAGCTTTCCTCCTCCATTTTGTTCATGTCATTTGAGGACTAAACCTAGTTCGGGGATATTTTAAACTTATACCTATTGCCTTTAAACACTACACTTGCTTTTTTTTTTTTTTAATGCTTACAATTGAATGAGTCTGAATTTCAGTAGGGAAAGAGAGAACATGACCCTGTTATTTACCTTATTGCTATGTTTTGAGCCTGATTGATTTAGTTTTTTTAAACATTGTTATTTTAGAGTTCAGGAGATAAGCTCAAATTAAACATCATTTTGTACCAGTGGACATCAGATGTTCCCTGGCTTTTGCTTTATTATTTCTGCTTCATTTTTCACAGCAAAATTTTAAAAAGCATCTAGTTCTGTGTTGTGCATGAATGTTTAAAAAAAGCACAGGGTCTAGGAACATGAAGCCGTTGTGAGCATTTCCTCAGATGTTATCACACCAATTATCATGGGTAATTGAATTCCTACTGCCTTTTTATTTCTGATCTCATTTTTATACAGTTCCCTGATCTGTATAAAACATTTCCTGATTCATCTTCTTATCCAGCTGGACTGAAAATAGTTTCCAATCATTGTCCTTGGATCTTTCACATGAATCCAGACTGTCTCTGTTGTGATAGATGAGTGACAGGCTATTTCTTCTTCTAGCTACAATGAATACCCGGGTATTTTTAATACAGCATCTTAGCCAGTTTCCTGGCTCAGTTGCAAGACTAGATAAGCTCTCTTTGTCTGTAGTTCCATTTTAAATGTCCTCGTTTTCCTGTGCAAAACAGATTTCCTTACTTTAAAAAAAAAAAAAGGTTTTTCCTTTGTCTCCTGTAGCACAAAGCACTCAGAACACATTATTTAAATAGTAATGGTTCAATCCAGCCCAGGTGAAAATGCATTGGTTTCACTAGGTTTACACAAGGAAGGAATTTGACCCTAAGTGTCTAATCACTGTCTGAATTAACAAAAAAGGGTTAATTTGGAATATACTGACTGGCGCAGCTGCAGCAATTATCTCTTCACTAATCAGAAAGACGACAAAATTTCCAGATATAAAAAATGAACAATACAGATGCGATGCGTATCTGTTATTTATTGTTCAGTTAATGGTTCCTAATTCATTCTCAAAGGTGATTTTCTGCAGCTCCCTTCCCCATATGTTTTATGCAAACTATGCAATGTTACTTGCAACTCAAACAGAAGAAGACAGGGTTGTCATGAGGCCAGATATGTAAATATATGCACATTATTGAAAAATAAGCAAACCTTGCATAAGCTAGTTTGCCATTTACATGACTCATCTAAACACAATAGGCTCAGTACTGCAACTCTTATCTTCATGAATGGTTTGGTTTAAGTCAAATCAAGACCCCTGTTCTAATCCTGCCTCTGATCTGCTGCTGTGTTAACTTGAGCAAGTCACTTCTCCTCTGTGCACTCTTTCCCCTTCTATCTTTTGTCTTTGTCTGTTCAGGTTGTGAGCTCTTTGGAGCAGGGTCTGTCTCTTACTACGTGCTTGTACAGCGCCTAACACAACGGAGCCCTGATCTCAATGGCAGCCTCTAGGTCAGAGGTGGGCCGCCTGCGGGACTATCCTGCCAGGCTCCTGAGCTCCTGGCCAGGGAGGCTCGCCCCCAGCCCCTCCCCCGCAGAGCCACACGGGCAGTGCTCTGGGCCGTGGAGCTGCGCGCTCCCGCTGAGCAAAGCGGCAGCGTGTCTGGCTCCGGCCGGTGTGGCAGCCAGACATGCTGCTCTGCATGCTCTGCTCGGCGTGGTAAGTGGGCTGGGGCCAGGGGGTTGGATAAGGGGCGGGGGGTTCTGGAGGGCAGTCAGGGGACAGGGAGCAGGGAGCGGTTGAATGGGGCGGAGGTTCTGGGGAGGGGTCAGTCAGGGGACGGGGAACAGTGGGGGTTGGATAGGGGGTGCGGTCCCAGGGGGGCGGTTAGGGGCTTCACTCATTCC
The DNA here is from genome assembly GCA_003942145.1 of Platysternon megacephalum. Classification (NCBI taxonomy): domain Eukaryota; kingdom Metazoa; phylum Chordata; order Testudines; family Platysternidae; genus Platysternon; species Platysternon megacephalum. The sequence goes on from QXTE01000120.1 coordinate 4,982,355, forward strand.
TCAGATTTTAGCTTTTTTCCAGTTATCTCTAAATAATTAATAATCCCCTAGGCAATTAATAACCTTGTAAGCATTCCAGTGCTGTCTAGGTATGTGGACAAGATGCTTTTCCAGTGCTTCCCTATGTAGCAGGTTCATCCCTGCTGAACAATATTAGCAAGAAAGCTGCTGCATTTCCCCCATCAGGAGTGTCTGCAATAGAACTTTCCAAAGAGAGCCCAGGAGCGGCAGGAAGTGGTGCCTGCGAATGGTGCAAAGGGGAGAGAGGTGCTGGCGGGTGCTGTCTTTCGGCTCAGATGTGTAACTCAGGTCCCATGGCGATTAAACAAATTCACGACTACGTGATTGATGACATTAACCATCCATGGCATTTTTCATGTGTAAGCTGTGGTGCTCTGGCCAAATTCCAGCTCAGGTAAGTCCTTTCTGCCTGTCTACACTACACGCCAGATAGCGATCGATCCAGCGGGGATCGATTTATCGTGTCCAGTCTAGAGGCGATAAATTGACCCCTGAGCCCTCTCCCGTCAACTCCTGTACTCCAGCGCCACGAGAGGCGCAGGCAGAGTCAACGGGGAAGCAGCAGCAGTTGACTCACCGCAGTGAAGACAGCATGATAAGTCGATCTAAGTACGTCAACTTCAGCTACGTTATTCATGTGATTATTCTCCCCCCCCGCCCAGTGTAGACCAGGGCTCAATCTCCTCCTTTGTTATCATTGGGGTGTGGTGGTGGCATCCATCACTTTCTGAACCAAGTAGTTGTAGTGTTGCCGTGATCTGTCAATGATGTGCTGTATTGTCCCCTCTATATTCTTGAGCTGAACTTCAAAACAGCCCAAAGAAGAAAGCGCCCCAGGATATCCCTTCCCAGGTTTTACACTGATCCCTGGGCACTTTAATCCCACTCTGGGTTTCACAACGCACATTTTATTCACCCATTCGGCACTTAGACACTATAGTGTATAGAACAAACTAAGATATTTAATAGTCTCCATGGAGCATCTATGAACTTGGCACATAACAGCATTTTCCACTCCAGACAGAGCTGCATTTAAGTGGTGGGTGAAAAAAAATCCTTATGTATGTTTTGTGAGAGCACTTGCGGGTCGAAATGTGCTATATGAAAGACAGGTATAATAGCTTACTAATCTTCCTTTAAAGAAGGCTGGATAGGTTAACTAGCAGAAGACAATGTGATGTCAAACTGCCATTCATCTTAATGCACAGGAAAAGCTAAGACGTGGATAGACCTTTGCTTAAATTACAGTTCAGCTCCAGGGTTTGTTTGAATTACCTGGTTGACTGTTTAAGAGCACTTTGTTTATAATATTTTCAGATGACAGATGAGGCTATCCAAATAGCCAAATTGCTGCTGTTATGTATCGCGCCTGACTTCCAGGAAAGCTAAGGAAGACAGTAGGAGCAAAGGCTGGAGAGATTGCATTCAGTGGGGAAAATTCCCCAGAAAAGAAACTGCCTGAGTAGCCTTGTGACATGTTACCAAAGCTGCTTGGAAAAATTTTCCTTGTAACAAAATTTTGATGAAAAATGCAGTTTTGTGTGATTTTTTTTCCATCTGTCAACCAGCTCAAGTCCTCAGCATCACAGAATGCAAGTTACAGTAAGGATTTGGAACACCAGGGAAGACAGGAAAATTCGAAGTAAAGATATATTGTGGCAGTCTTCTGGAAATGGCAGTAGAGGAAATGGTCATAGACAAGGGAGATGCAATTATTTGGGATGAGCAAGATCTCATTCCTTTGGAGCAAAATGAATGCCTATCTTAAGGGAAGAATTGCAATAGCAGAATCAGAGACTGATGCAAGAAGGTGGTCTCAATCTGTACCTTCAGCCTTTGAAGAATTTGATAGTAGGAAGTTATAGTCTCTCTAGGACTTGAGGGTCAATACAGACACAGAGATTGCAGAGCAAGCTGAAGAGCTGTAGAGTTGGGTGTTGTCTTCACTGCAGACATAACTCAGGTTCTGTGATGCTTCCCGGGTGTACCCAGGATTGGGAGGCACCTCGCTACCACCTGCCCTTAGCATGAGGAAGCCTTGTCTGTGCCAGCCATGAGTCAGTTCCCTGACTACACCTGCCATAGAAAGCACAACCACTCCCCTTTCAGTCTGCGCAGGCTCTGCTGTCCCTCTTTGGGTTAAGGAAGCACACTCGAGCCCTTTGAGCATCCGCCTGGAGTGTCCAATCCTGTTCTACTGGACATTCACAGTATTCACAGATTCGCTGCTCCCAAAGAAGCAGTGCATCCCAGCTTACTACTTCAGATCACCGCTCTGCTTAACATATAACACTTAGGCACATTTATAGTGAAGTTTATTTAATCAAGAATAGAGATCCGAGTGATAGCAAGCAGAAATATTGGAAACGAATGGTTACATATAAAATAAAACCATAACACACATTCTAGAGCCTAGACTTAATTAACAAGATACTCACATGTCCGATAATATATTCCTCACCAACGTTTTCCAGGCAGGCTGGCTCTGATCCTTTTTTCATGAGACAAACCATGCTGTCAGCCTGTCTCCTCAGTGAAGGATACTGTGTGGTTCTTTGCAACCCCAGATATATCAAGACAGTCATTTGATCTTCATTCATAAACTGGACATCCTCCTGCTGTGTGCTCCTTCCTGTAGATTTTCCGATCCCTTGTCAATTTCACAGTCTTGGTTAGCTGGTGGCTCTGCATGCAAATATACTTGCATTGTGAGACACACAACACAATGACCAGCCAGAGAGAGAAGCTTCTGTTACCTCCTGCCTGAAATGAAAATATCCAAGGTATGTCACTTCCTGGTGACCCCCTTTGACTTTAAGGCGTTAAGAACATAATTTCCAGTATAAATACATAACTTCTTAAATATTATCCATCCATACATTTTCAGAATGATTAAGATGACCAGTGGGCTCTTGGCAGAGTCCTACGTGTCCCCTTTGGTGAATTATTGTGCATATACTTGAACCAGGGTAACCCTGTAAAATTCTATGCCCCCAAATCGCCTCTGCCAGTTGGCACAAAGAGGTTCCTGATTCACAGGTTCAGCCACAGGTTTTGTCCTTATTGTGCTCCCAATCCACAAGCCTCATGGTGAGGTGACCATCGCGCCATGAAGTATAAGGCAGACTGTGTGGTAGTTTATCCTGGGTATTGTGCCCCACTTCAGCATAGACTCATCTGTGGAGCTGGGACGAATATACATTGGGAACTTGGATGGCTGGGAAGGTGTCCTCCCTCCCCTCCCACACACCCACCTGACATCCAGCCCAAAGAGGGGTTGATCCAGCCTCAGATAGGACATCCACATTGAATCACAGGCACTCTTCCCTGATCAGGAAGCACAAGAGCGTGGAAGGGCACCATAAAGGAGAACCAGGGGTGGACACAACATCCCAACTGGGAAAGGTTGGTGCAGCCATCTTTGTTGTTGTTATAAAAGTGAGATGGGGTATGCGCTAGCCAAGAAAGGGTTAATGAGCTGCTGTGGGCTCAGTCGGCCCCGCCCCACTAGACCTGCAGCAGGTATCAGACTTGGAGGGAGGAGCTAAAAGGGGAGAGCCCAGCTCATTCGGGGGCTGACTGGGACGGAGAGCAGAGCGCCAGCTCGCACTGTGTGAGCGGATTGGCTGGGAACAGGAATTCCCAGAGGGACTGCCGTCTGCCAGAGCCTCCCTGCATGCAGGTAGGCCTGATGCGGGTCTGTTGTTTGCTACCCATGCCTGGCTTGTTGCTACTGGTTAAGATGATGGCAGGTGGTGCCCTGCCTAAAGGGGTGACAGCCAAATAAACCCCTTTTTGTTTTGTGGCACCTGACCAAAGTCTTGGCCCTGGTTTGTCCCAAGCCCAGGAGCAACCCAGGTCACAGAAGGATAGTATAAAATATTTGTGTGAGTCTCACCCAGTAATCCTAGCCCCCATTTCAAGTGAGGGTGGGTGTCACGCCATGATGCTCATCCAATCCCCATATTCGTCCCTCTCTCCAGACCATGCTGCTTAAAAAGGTGGACAGCAAAGGGACAAAAACCTCTCAATCCTAGCAGTTTGCAATGGCTGAATGCAATAGCGTTTTTTTAATGGAAAAGCATTAAAGCAAAAGTAAAAAGCTTTTTGTCTGTACCTAGCCTGGGCAAAATGTAACAGAATCCTTACAGGAATGACCATCCAAAATCCGCTTCATGTTAAGGCACTTTCCCCACTAGTGCAGAAGCTGGTTTATTGCTGATCTTATTTTGGTCCATCCCTGGACAGTAATAATAAAATATAATATTTTGCTCAGGAAATATTCCAGGCAGTCTGGCAAACCTCCCTCTGCCACCATTTTAACTGGCAATTTTTGTCCAGCATGTATCAGGTCATCTGTCACAAGAAACAGAAATACTTCTTTTGCATATGTGGATGGTATCCACCCCGAGGTCTGGAACAACCTGGCCTTCTTCTACTTTGGAATCTTAATAATATAATATATGGAGATATACCTATCTCATAGATGTGGAAGGGACCTTGAAAGGTCATTGAGTCCAACCCCCTGCCTTCACTAGCAGGATGAAGTACTGATTTTGCCCTAGCTCCCTCAGTGGCCCCTTCAAGGATTGAACTCACAACCTTAGGTTTAGGCGGCTAGGGCTCAAACTACTGAGCTATCCCTCTTCCCCAAATCTGAAGCAGCCCAACATCTTGTAAAGGATGCAGCAGCTGAAATGGGTTTAACATAATCACCATTGCTGCTCTGTCTCCTAACACCCACCCCTCTTTCCCAAAAAGAAAATCTGGGGGAGAGTTGGAAGGTAAAATCAACTCACCATTTCTTTTCCTGGGAAAACTCCTTTACAAAGCTTCACAGAGGCGGAAGTTTGAGCACGAGCAAAGAGAACGGCCTTCTCTTGAGATAAACATTGCTGCTTTTTAGCTGCGGCTGCGCACAGTGAGTGTGAAATTCTAGGGAGTCATGAACAATCTCAACCTTTTTTCCTTTTGTCTATCATGACCAAGTGAGACAGTAATGGTCCCTTCCGGCCTTAAACTCTATGAAACTTAGACGCCTCCAGAGGGAGGAGGACAACTAGGAAACTACTCAATGTTAGTGAAAGACTTCAGAATTTGAGGTCAAAGCAGTGGGGGATCAGAAATGGCTTAATTGTGGAGGTGCAAAAGGAATGCTCCATTTGATTGAAAAAGCATGTGGAGTTGGAGGGGAAGTGATGGAAGGTGGATAAGGAGTGTGAGGAGAAGTGAAAGGAGGACAAGCATTCAAGAAGAAGTTGTTGGCTCAGTATCTAGGCCATGATCTTGAGATGAGGGAGTCAGACACTGAGTTCCACAGGGACATTTTGAGACACTACTAGGGCTCATGACCCAGTACTAGTAGTGGTGGTGGTGGTGGTGAATCTATGGGGCACATCCACTTGGTGTTTGCCTTGATGTTACCATGTCTTGTAACTTATGGACAACAATGCCTCCAGGGCCAGTCAATGAGCTATAGAACTGTACGGCATCAGCAGTATCCGCTGCACTTTACACCTGCTCCAATGTGGGGGAAAGAGATCAAATACACTGATTTGAATTTTTGTCTTTAGTGACACGGTGTTATATTTTGATTTGTATTGTGCTTGTACACACATAACCATGTGGGGAAAGAAGCAATGGGCTTAAATTGCAGCCAGGGAGGTTTAGGTTGGACATTAGGAAAAACTTCCTGTCAGGGTGGTTAAGCACTGGAATAAATTGCCCAGGGAGGTGGTGGAATTTCCATCATTGGAGATTTCGAAGAGCAGGTTAGACAAACACCTGTCAGGGAGGGTCTAGATAATACTTAGGCCTGGTCCACACTAGGGGGAGCTATCGAAATAAGATACGTGACTTCAGCTACAGGAATAGCGTAGCTGAAGTCGAAGTATCTTATTTCGAATTACCTCCACTTACCTCGCGNTTCCATAATTGGAGATTTCGAAGAGCAGGTTAGACAAACACCTGTCAGGGATGGTCTAGATAATACTTAGTCCTGCCATGCGTGCAAGGGACTGGACTAGATGACCTCTTGAGGTCCCTTCCAGTCCTACGATTCTATGATTCTTTGTTAGGGCACTCATTTTTAGNTCCTGCCATGCGTGCAAGGGACTGGATTAGATGACCTCTTGAGGTCCCTTCCAGTCCTACGATTCTATGATTCTTTGTTAGGGCACTCATTTTTAGCCTTAGTCAATGAACTTCAATAAAGGTAAAGAGAAGGAATCTTTAATGCTTGCATAAACATTATATTTGAGTTCCAGACAACAGCCCAATGCACCTAACCTGTCATACAACCCTATTTATCAGCCCCAGTTTACACGCCATGCACACAAAGCATCCCTTATGGCCTTTGTTGTAATAAACCCTGTGCCAGTAGGAGATGCATTTGGTGTTTGTGTGTAAGCAGACCCCAAAGTTATAATTGCGGGCCATCCATTCCATCTCAAAGTACTCCCCCGTATCCTCACATAGTGTGAAGCACACAACATGCCCCAGTCACATGTCTGGCATTAAAGACGCTAGAATCCAAATGAGTCAGCAAGTAGCTCCAGTTTGTATTCAATCAGGCAAAGGCATGTTCCAGCTCCATCCTGCATCTGCCCAGTGTGTAGTTAAACTGCCTCTTGTCTGGTTGGCATATACCAGATAAGCTTTCATCAACCAGGGCAGCAGAAGAGATGCTGGGCTGTCTAAATTCACAGTTGACATGGACACCCCATTGACAACTGTGGTGTTCAAGGGCGGCTCTATGTTTTTTGCCGCCCCAAGCACGGCAGTCAGGCAGCCTTCGGGGGCACACCTGCGGGCGGTCCGCTGCTCATGCGGATTCGGCGGCGTTTCTGCGGGTGATCTGCCGGTCCCGTGCCTTCGCCGTACCCGCCGCTGAAGCCGCGGGATGGGCAGACCTCCCGCAGGCATGCCGCCGAAGGCTGCCTCACTGCCACCCTCATGATGACCGGCAGGCTGCGCTGGTGCCTGGAGCCGCCCCTGGTGGTGTTAGGGGGGAACAAAGTATCAACTTGACCATATTGAAACAGACCAGTTCTCCAGCACACATCGGCATCATGTACCCTGCCAGTCCAACCGATGGAAGTGTCTATGAATAAGCCATGCTCCAAAAGGGCCTGCATAACAATGCAGTAGTATCCTTTCCTGTTAATGTGCTTGCTTGCTTGAAATGTCAGGCATAGGACGGGTATAGATATATATGTTACCCATCAGTCACATCTGCACAGCTTGGGAACTCCATCCATTCAAACGTTGCAATTATGTCAGAGATATTTCTAGTTGTTCCAGTCCTGGGGGCCAGCACAGCATTAATTGCTTTGCACACACCTCCATTACCATTCTGCCAACCATGGATTTGTCTACCCCAAAACTGATTACCAACAGATCTGCGACACTCTGCAGTTGCCAGCTTCCACAGGCTGACAGTAACACACATCTGGATCATTATTGGCTCTCTCCTCTGGTTGCTCTGCTTCACCGGGGCTGGGGCACGCTCCTCACAGCTCCAGGAATGTGGCTTTTCTCATGTGAAAGTTCTGGGGCCACTGCTTGTCATCCCGTTTCCATCACAATGTGGTCCCACCACTCTGTGCTTCTGGTCCTGGTCCACAATTAGCAGCCTGCATAAGGGGGGAATCTGCCATGAGAAACAGCATCTGCTTGGTCCATGCCTCCATCTCCTGGTCCCGTTCTTTTGTTGTGCTGCTACTTGTAAGCCGCTGCCTCTGTCTTCTCCGGGTCAAAAGCAGCCTCTGAAACATCTGCCACCATTTCTTGGCAACAGCCTCTGCAGTTGCACAAAAAAGAACCATTTCCATTAAAAAGCAGCAGTTGTCGGTTATTAGGGCGGGCCGGATCCATCCCTTTGGCACAGAGCAGCACACCACCACCTCCACTTGGGTCCTGCCAGCACATGAATTACCCAGGACCAGACAGTTTCCTCCTGCAGTCCCCAGAGTGGGCAGCAAGTGTTTCCCCACCGCACCCTGCGAAGGCGAGCATAGAGCAAGGCAGTGAGATGTGGCACTATGAATCTAATGACAGGTGCTGTAAGTACCGAGAAGGCTGGAACCTGGGCCTGTGGGGGTTCTGACACCTCTGCATCACCACAGGAGGCTTATGCTAGCTGTCCCCAGGAATTGTCCCCTGTGATGCTAGGCTCAGCAGGAAGTACCGCTCAGCAAGGACTGACTGGTGGCCCCTCACAGGGCACTGGGTGGCTGATACCAGTGTATAAACCAGGAAGCCATGAAGGGGAGCTTTCTGAGCAACAGCACAGGCTGCCTGCTCCAGTCCCAGCTTCCAATAGACCCTAGACTCTGGCTTCTGACCCTGGTTTGTCCTCAGCTTTGCTATTCGATTGCTGCCCATAACCTAGCACCCAATCCCAGTCTCCTGGTAACCTGACCCTGCCTGCCTCCTGATGCCTGACTCTCGGTTTGCCCTCTGCCCTGTCGCAGACTCTGACCCGGCCTGACTCCTGCTCTGACCAGTAGGTCACACTGCCCACTTCCCAGTCATGACATTCACCCAGACAGTTATGCTGTTTATCCTGACTAGATACAACACCTGTGCAGACCTGGCGTGTGACAGCACGTGCTTATTTGACAACTTGGTCATGCAGTAGTGAGTTAGTGTGATTGGGCTCTGTTTGGCTAGGGGCTAGGAGGAAGACTGATCCCCAACTTCCTACTAACAGGTGCCTCTCATTGTAAGGGCCAAGTGGTGCAGGAGCCAGCTGCAGACCCACTCCTTCCCATTGGAGGGGAGGAGTGTCATTCCAGAACAAGGGCAGGGGATTGGTCAGCTCTGGGCTAATCAGCTGGCACTTGGGCAGAGCTGGAAAGAATGCTGATAGGACCGCATGCTGCCCGCCTGCAGTTTTGTTTTGGCTGCAGCTAGAAAGGGCAGAGGGTAATGCAGCCGAGAGCTGTGGCAGATGATTATTTTCTGTCCTGCATGAGGCAAAACCCCACGTCAGTAAATCTTACATTGGCATGCAGACTTAAAAAGCATTAACTTTTAAACTTTTGGTTCATGCTGTGAGCAAGTAAATGAGGTTGTGGTGTAAATTTTATTCCAAGGAGTTAGATTAAAATAATAGCACGGGACATTATGATGTCCTCTTTCAACTAGTTACGTGATAATGACAGGACTAACAGGATTGGAAGTTTAGCATTTAATGGGTCTCTAAAAGTGTTAGGAATACCATGCTTAGTGTGTCTAACCCCAAAGTGTTGGGCAGAGCTGGTTGGAAAAATGTTGACAAAACTAGTTTCCATCAGAGAATGCAATTTAGTCAAAATCCAAACCTCCTGTTTCAACCGTTTCAGAACAAAAAGTTTATTTTTCCTGTCAAAATGACTTTAATTTTTTTATTTTGTATTATATTACATATTGTATACTATAATAAAAAACCTTTCATGTCAAAACCAAAACATTTCAATTTTCTCGAAATGAAACGTTTCAATCAATCTAAAATGATTTTTTTCCTCCAGAATTTTCTTTCACAGAGAATTTTGACTTTTTCAGGACTTGTTCCAAATCGGAATGAAAACAAACGTCAGGATCTTTAAATCCTTTGCAAAACAGAATGTCTGTCCTTTGCCCAGCCTTAGTGATGGGTTATGCCTCCTTTTCTGCTTCAGACTAGACTTTTTTTCCCCAACGACTTTAATTCCACAGTGATCTCTTTAGCTCATTACTTAAAGCCAAAGAACCATAAATCAGAGTAGTACAAGAGAAACTAAATTCTACACAGAAACATTCTACTGGATGCTGTCTTCGGTATTTTGGGGAAATTCTCTGGCCTGTGTTATATAGGAGGTCAGTCTAGATGATCACAATGGTCCCTTCTGACCTTGGAATCTATGGAATTGTAGTGGTATGCCATCTATGTATGCAATGCATGCTTTGTGTGACCCCAACATGGTCCAGCTGGTGTACCACAGACAGGATCCTGCCTGTGGGACGATTCTGTCCAGCCTCTGAACGTGCATGGAGGACATCATCTTGTAGAACAAAATGGCATCCTCTGCATAGCGTGACCTGGTATGCACCTAACGTGTGAGGTCACGCTGCACGGAGGATGACATTTTGTGGCACGTCACTGAAAAGGTTGGATGAATCGTTCATGATAGTTATTGCATGCCTCACTAAAAATGTCACGGCATGCCTCTTATGAATGTGTTCTGTTCTCATGTTGTAGTTGGAAGGGTTTGTTTCTTCCTTAGAAGCACCCAGCGCTGGCTACTGCCAGGCTGTGACTATTGTAGGGAACTGAGCCACTGGTAATTGAACCGGTCCAATGGCCCCAGAGTAAGTACTAACAGCACAGTGTGTCCACACTCACTATGTTGCTCTGGTGCAGTTTTGGCCCAACATTGACCCTAGAGCTTCATTGCCCTCCTATCCCATAGTTAGTTGAAGCAGTGACATGCTTTCTGAGATTTCACTAGGCTTTCTGGGAACCCTGGGAAATTGTGGGAAAAGAGGACAAACTCCTTTAACTCCTTTGGAAACTGCCATAAATCCTTGGACGCCACTGCCATTTCTTCATCCTTTTTTCAAAATAGAGGGCAAGATGAATGCTCAGCTCTCAGCAGGGAAGGTTTCTGCTGGAACTCTTGGCAAGGTTTCCTAGGCAGCTCTGGCAAGGTAGGGGAGTGGAATGTGCTCTGGCAGTAGCTGCAGTGAACCAGAGACCAAAACCAGCCATTCACTGAGTTGTTGCTATAATGTGTGTGAACCACCCAGACTGGAACAGCTGGTGCTGTGCAGCACCTGAGAGAGATGCAAACAAAGAGGAATGGTCCAGAGCAGGATCCCAAACTGGGGGACAGAGTTGGTCTCAAGACTTGGGCTAAGAAGCATAAATTCAGAATGAGGAAGGCAACCTTTCTGTATTTCAGTGGTAGGCTAGCACCAACGCCACAGCAAAGGCCACAAGGATGGGAGTTCCGATCCCTGGAAAAGGCCAGAAGTGGCAGCAATAATAAAAGCCTGAATTTCCCTACTTTCAAACGTTTGGCTGTTGTTATAACTAATAGATTCTCATAAAGTTATTTAAATGAATAGTTGCCCATGTGCAACCTTAAATTTATCTTAGCGAAGAGTTTTGTGTGGGAGAAGAAATGGTTATGGAAAAATAGTTATGATTATTCTGGGTTAATAAAGTTATTTTTGAGATGCTTCCTGCATATACCAAGTGCTTACTCTTCTGTTTTTGTGTGTTCTATGGGTCATCTCCTGTCTGATAACCTTGTGTTTCTTGTGCTCATAGGGCCAAACTCCCTGCTGACGTAAATTTGCAAAACTCAATTTGCACTAGTAGAGCGTTTGGCCTATAATATTTATCCCATTGTTTTCATATTAGATTTAGGAATGAACTTGCTTTGTCACTTTTCTTCACTTTATGTCTGCTCTTTATAACTTGACAGAATAATAATTTAAGGAGGGTGAGAAGCAGGTTAATAAAACTGTCCTCAAACAACATAGAGGGATTAAGGTGATGATCTTTAGCCCCGAGAACTTGTACAAACAAAATAGAAATGACTTATTGCCATCATAATTCATTATTTAATTTTCTCTCTAGAAGTCCAACACCAGAAACCTTTGTTACAGTCCTGTTTTTTTCCTCCAGTGTTATTTATGATACTATATTACATTTTCATCAACAGCTGCATATGCAAAAGGCTGATGTGAACACAACCACTTCTTTTGAGATGCTGTGTGGAATATAGAAACCATTAAAACGTTTATGGATACATAGGAATCCCCTAAAACTGAAGTTGTAGGGAGAAAAATTCTTGTGAAGCACAGTAGCTGATTCACTTGGATAGTTCCTTTTTAACAAAAAAAATTGCATGCTCCTGTGTCACTTCATTTTAAAATGAATCCGTTTCACAGGAGTTCAGTAAAGCTCTGACCATGTGAAAACAGCTTACTTTTTTCCTGCAATATAAACAGGATGGATTTTTAAAAATAATTTCTATAAAAAAAATTACGATAAGCTTGTAGGGAATTGAAACTTGATCTTCTGAATGTCTGAGTAGTAAAGCCTTATTGGAGGTTTATAACAAAAGCACCGACAGCCATTTCACTTTCGTGATAATATTAATATTGATTTTAATGTGTTGCTCCATCATTGCAAAAAGAATAAACATGAACCTAGAATATTTTAGGAACAGGAAATAACAATGTTGCCCAGAAACAGCATTTTGATTAATTCTTCTTTAATTTAGCGCCTATGGGAAGGTGTAATTTCCTTTCTTATTTTCACTCCCACTCCCAACACTTGCCTGTAACCTCTATGTACACTTTCCCCTGTGATCTCCTACCTCACCCTCCTGCCCATACCTCACCTCCTAAACCATGAACTCTACCTGTGCTTAACCACCACCTAGAGCAGCATTTCTCAAATGTGGCCACGGTGGCTGCATGCGGCCACCAGAAGCTTTTCTTGCGGCCACAGCCACCTGTGCGGTTATTGGGGGGGCCAAGCGTTAGCTCCTCCCCTGGGTCTGCAAGTACGGGTTGGGACCTGCCCCCCCTCTGGAGCCACAAACGCCGGAGGAGCAGACAGCTGGTGTCAGTTCTCCACCTTCCCATGGGTAGTGGGGCTCAGGCTTCTGGCTTCAGCCCTGGGGTGGCAGGCAGCAAGCTTCAGCCATGTGGCGGCAGGCTCCGGCCACTGGGCTTCAGGCTCACCACCCCCGTCATCGGGGGCCCCCGCTGCCTCCCCCGGCCCATGACTGTTGCTATAGAAGGGCAAAGTATTCAATATGACAGTGAAAGGTGCTAAGATAAATCGATTTCAGGGGAGACCAAAGAACCACACAAGATCCAAACGTGTTCTCGGAAGTCCTAAAGTAAGGCCTAAGGCCCACCCTTAGTGTAAGTACAAGGTGATCAAAGAGTGATCAGCTTCCAGCTGTCACTGCTGCTAAATTCAAACAATACATTCATTTAACACGGAAGATACATGTACAAGCCAATATTGTGGGGTTCATGCATTTATTTTAATAAGGTGCAGCCCACAGCCTCCTGGCAAGCTGCCAGCATGGGGTTGAAAAGTTTAGGTGTCTCTAGTGTGTAAAGGAACGTAGGATCTTACAGTAGGTAAGGCAGCATATACGTGAAGGCTATTTTTAGCCCATCTGTTTTTCCAGAAACAAATATTTAACAACAACAACAAAATTCTCTGCATGTGCAATGGGGGAGTTTATTTTTAAAAGCCTGGCTGCATTTTCCAAAGGTAAAAAAGCCAAGTACAGTCAGGCAATCTGAGCCAAAGGCACAGCAAGCAGCATCTCCACTAGGTCAAGGGGACAGAGATTTTATACTTAACCCAGATTTTATAGATTAATGTTGGATGAGAACTAGGTCAGGAAGAACCACTGAGCAGAATGTACAGCAAGCATCCTCTTTTCCCAACAAGTCAACTTTCTTTCTTTTTCTTCTTTAAAGATTGTTGTACATTTAATACAGAGTTTGTAGCCTTACAGTTTAGAGGATCCCAAACAATAGTGCAACACTAAACCTCAGAAAAAGTTAATTATCTTCCCCTCTAGTGTCACTTCTGGATGGGGTCTGAGTCATGTCCTGAATCCCTTCCACACCAGTCATACAGGTCTGTCTTATCTTACGCGCATTTAACATGCGCGATTTCAGCTTTGCGCGGTCAGCAAAAACACACACACACACAAAAAAAAAGAGAAAAAAAGCAATTTATGTACTGTGGCTGTAGTGCGGGCGATTCCGCCCGCCATTAAAGTCAATGGAATTTCGACTATACGTGGTTTTCGCTTTATGCGCTAACCGCGGAACGTAACCCCAGCGTAAGACAAGACAGACCTGTACTCCAGTAAATTTGACATCTTTCCTGCTTTTTCTGGGATCTTCTCAATTTTGTCATGGTGATCCTGACTCCTACAAGCACCAGAGAAATCTGGAAAAAGTACCAATCCTACACAGCTGCTGGAGGAGAGTTTCAGGGAGAAACATTTTGTTTTTAGTTTTTGCTGCCCACTTTTCATCTTTATGGTTTTTATTAAAGTGGGAATGGATCTCTTTCATCTGTTGGGTTGGTTGACTTGCCTGAGACAGTCTCAGGTTTTCCCTTGTTCCATCTGTGGTGGTGATGGAGTCTACGGTCTCTCTTGAGTGTGCATGTGTGTTCATGTGACTCTTGTAGGTCTTGGTCGCTCTGAGCAGAGGGAGAGATGTGTGCAGATTCTTCTGGGGTCAAATTGGAATTTCCTGTTTGGGGCAGACACTTATAGTAGTTAGTGCTGGAGTGACTCCCTCTTGGGGGATATAGGCTCTCTCCTGAGCTGAAAGGTGTATGAAGAACTGTCCTTAGCATTTTTAAGTGGGCCTGTGAAATAATTTTCTCACTCCCCCAATGCAACTAATTCATGTCCAAAAAATGTTGACCACCAGGCACTGCATGAGGTTGAGATTTTTTGGGAAGATTTAATGAAATGATTCTTTGGGATGTATCCAAACTTTAACTGCCTCTACAAAAAGGGTGTATACAGGGGAAGATCTTCAAGTTCCCCCGTCAGCCTCTCACTGGAAGAGGCACAAAGCCTAGCTGGGAATGGGTGACAGAGGATGGATCACTTGATGATGACCTGTTCTGTTCATTCACTTTGGGACACCTGGCATTGGCCACTGTCGGAAGACAGGCTACTGGGCTAGATGGACCTTTGGTCTGACCCAGTCTGGCCGTTCTTATGTTTTTATACTTATATCAGGGTCTGTGCAAAGCTGCCAACAGTTAAAATTTTTTTGCAAGGTACAAATTAGTTGGTGCCTAGCAACTTCCAGGTCTCCAACTCACCAGAGAGTTGTAGGTCCTTTAATATATTAGCTCTTTACACAGCCCTTTGCAAACATCAACATCATTACATTGAATACCACTGAGACGTAAATGGTGTTCTCTCCATTTCACACATGGGGAAAATAAGACAGAGACTGAGATAGGCCATGAGCAGGGAGGGAAGGTTTGTGACTTGTCAGCATAAAGATGGAAGCCAAAGCCATCCATGTGGATTAGAGCACCTAGGAATAGTGTGTAGATGGAGAGAAGGGTTTTTGTCTTTGTGAGGTTACTGGCTGAGCATCTGAGTCTTGTGTGCAACAGTTCAGGCACTGGCTTCTGTGACTGCTCTTGCTCAGCACCTTTAGCTTGCTGGGCTAAAAACCAAGGCACAGGTCTTTGGGAGGATTATTGGCTCAGCATTTCTAAATTGCTGGGATGATCCCAAGGTAAAGGTGCTTGTCACACAGACTGCTGTGCTGCTGTCAGGGGGCGGGCTACTGTGAGGTCAGTGGGTGAGCACCTCTAGCTTGCTTAGCTGATGTCAAGGCCCAGGGACTAATCCACTGTGAACGTACTGCCTCAGCATCTGTAGCTTGCTGGCTTGATTTCTAGGCATGGGCCCCTCTGCCATGTGGCCAGCCGAGCACCCATAGTTTGATGTTAAAGCACAGGTCTTTATGAGCTCCCTGGCACAGATCTTTGCAGTTGTAACTGGCTTACTGGAGCCAGTGGATATTGACCCCCTATCACACGTGACAGTGTGGGGGATTTCAACATCCCTGATTTCTCTGAGACACTGTTTGCTTCTAGGAAAATGTGGAAGGATTGCAACTACTTCCTCCACTTCTCTGCTACAATGAGCGACTCAGGTGCCTTTTTTTTTTTTTTTGGTCCAAAAGTTTCATTTTTCATCAATGCTCATAGACTTTAAGGTCAGAAGGGACCATATACAGAGTCAATACAAACAAAAATTCATTTACTGACACTTAAGGTTGCACCAGGACATGCCCTAACTACTCCAAACCTTTAAAGCATAGAACTAAGGAATTACAGGGGGCTGGGAATGGATTGGGAAGTGGTGAGGGGGGCTGGAGCTGGGCTGGGTAGTGGTTTGTGGGCTGAGGGAGGTGACAGGGTTCTGTGGGTGAGGCTGGTTTAGTGGGGCTGGGAGCAGGATTGGGGGGGGGGCTGGGGCTGAGGGAGGTGACAGGAATCTGGGAGCAGGACTGGGGGTGGTTTGGAGGGTGCTGGGGGCAGGGCTGAGGGAGGTGATGGAGACCTAGGGGCAGGGCTAGGGGGTGTTTTGGGGGAGCTGGGGGCAGGATTGGGGGTGCTGGAGCTGAGGGAGGTGCCGGGAATCTGGTGGCAGGACTGGGGGTGGTTTGGGGGATGCTGGGGGCGGGGCTGAGAGAGGTGATGGGGATCTGGGGGGTGTTTCGAGGGGCTGAGGGAGGTGACGGGGAGCTGGGGCGGGGCTAGGGAGTTTTGCAGCGGGGCTGAGGGAGGTGAGGGGGCGGGACAATGGGGGGGTTTTGGGGGGGCTGAGGGAGGGGAGGGGACGGGGCAATGGGGGGGTTTTGAGGGGGGCTGAGGGGGGGGAGGGGGGCGGGGCGGGGGGGGTGGGGCGGGGGGGGGGGGGGGGGCGGGGGTGGGGCTAGGGGGTTTTGAGGGGCTGAGGGAGGGGAGGGGACGGGGCAATGGGGGAGTTTTGAGGGGGGCTGAGGGAGGTGACGGGGAGTTGGGGTGGGGCTAGGGGGTTTTGAGGGGCTGAGGGAGGGGAGGGGACGGGGCAATGGGGGGGTTTTGAGGGGGGCTGAGGGGGGGGAGGGGGGCGGGGCGGGGGGGGTGGGGCGGGGGGGGGGGGGGGGCGGGCGGGAGGGGTCGGGGGGGTGTTTTGGGGGGCTGAGGGAGGGGATGGGGAGCTGGGGCGTGGCTAGGGGTTTTTTCGGGGGGGCTGAGGGAGGTGAGGGGGCGGGACAATGGGGGTGTTTTGGGGGGCTGAGGGAGGTGAGGGGGCGGGGCCGTGGGGGTGTTTTGGGGGGCTGAGGGAGGTGATGGGGAGCTGGGGCGTGGCTAGGGGCTTTAAGGGGCTGAGGGAGGTGAGGGGGGCGGGGCCGTGGGGGTGTTTTGGGGGGGCTGAGGGAGGTGAGGGGGCGGGGCCGTGGGGGTGTTTTGGGGGGGCTGAGGGAGGTGAGGGGGCGGGGCGGCCAGGTTTGTGTGTCCCCCCACCTTGGCTGTTGCCGGGCGATACCATTGTCAGTAGCGGGGGTGTATGTGTATCGGTTACTCCGCAGGACAGGGCCGCGCCGGGCCGGGGAAGAGGCGGTGCGGGTACCGAGGAGAACTCGTTCCTGCTCGGGGTCGGGGTCTCCTCAATCCGGGCTGCGGGCGGAGAGCAGGCGGGCGATTCCTCCCCCCTCTGAGCGGGCGGGGTGGTGCGGTCCGACTCTCGCCCCGCCCCCTCCCAGACTCCCGGGGCGAGGCGGCCCCAGCCCGGCTCCGCGCAGCGCCCCCTGCGCTCCGTACCCTGCCCCGCGCGCACAATGGCTCTGCCGCCCAGGCCGTCGCTGCTGCTTCCCCCGCCGTCCGCCGCTCTGCGGAGGGGCCGCTCCAGGCCCCGCGGCGGTGCCGAGTCCGTCGTGAGGTAACGGCCTCGCCTGGGGACGGGAGGGGGGCAGGAGTGGTGGGGGTCTGAGGCGTGCGGGTGGGGCGGGGTAGGGGCGTTGGGGGAGGGGCATCTGCATGGGGGGGAGTGGGGCGGTGGCGTGGGAGGACCGAGGGGGGGGTAGAGGGATGGGGGAGGGAAGGAACCTGGGGGGGTCTGAGGCGTGGGGGTGGGGCGCTGAGGGGGCGGGGCATCTGCATGGGGGGGGGAAGGAACCTGGGGACCCTGTGGAGTGGTTAGGTGGGACTGGTGGGGCCATTATAGGCCTGGGGGTGGTTAGGTGGAACGAGGGGGGATGTTGTAGGGGTGTGGGGTTGGGGGAGGGGAGTAGGAGGGCAGGGTGGCCTGTGAGCAGGGGGTGGCTTGGGGTTGGTATAGAGGGATGGGCGATAAGGGTGGTGGGCATGGTGGGGGGCTGAAATGGGGTGCGGAGAGCGAGAGCATGGGTGTGCGCTTGGGAGGGGGGGTGGTTCCCCTGGCATTGTAGGCGTTAGGTCAGGGAGCTGCTGTTGTTGGGTTGCTAGGGCTCTGCCCATTTTTCTTACCCGATTCCAGTAGCCTGGCTGAGAGGGAGCACGTGGGTGTATTAAAACAGGGCTATTATTATAAAGTGTTTGATTATAAAGCACCATGAACAGGATGAGGTGCCTGAGGCCCTGAATAATTAAAATGCAATATATGGCAGCAGTTAACTGCATAAAGTAGATAATAGAGTAACAGGCATCTAGCATATGCAGCGTCCAAAATGCCACCACAAAATGTTTTGCGGAGATGCCAAAATGTAAAATGGCTAAATGTATTTTTTTTGTAATATGTCTTCCTCTTTTTCTAAACAAATGCATAAAGTAGCCAAAAATAGGACTGTCAGCCTTTAGGGGTATATGCCTGTGTTAAATCCGCCAAGGCTAGCTCAAAGAATGGTGGTCTTTCTGTTTGTTTGCAGTGTATTAAGAAAACTGTTGTGTGAAGGTTAAATTCTTCTTCCTGGTGTAGTGGGAAATTTAATTAGGCAAGAGAGATAGGGAGGCGAAAGGGGAATCTTATTCTTTGAAGCTGCTTGTCCTTCAGCTGTTGGTGTTGATGTTTTAAAATTAATAGTGCTTCATTTTTGTTTGAAAATGGAAAGTATATATTGTAAAATTTGAAATAACATGGTGTTCTTTTGAGTCCATATGGTTTAATTTTCATTTACTAAAAGAGAAAATGGTTTCTGTTAAAGCCTCTCTGCTCAGGGGAACAAGTGACCTTGGAATATGTGATCCTGTTTCAGTGCTGCCTGGAGAATTTCTGATTCCTTAGAAACATCTGTGAGTCTTGAGCTCCCTTAGCATATCCAGCCAGCATCTGTAACTCCTCCCACTAACATGCCAAATGTCATCTGCTAATTTTTTTTTTTTGGCATTCCATTTCACTTCATGCACTGTAACTGTTTCAATTCAAATGGGGAGGAAAAAAGTCTGTTTGCAATGAATACTCCCAGACTGCCAATAAGAATTGGGGTAGCTAATAGAAGTAACTTAGAAATAAAACAAAACAGTCCTGCTCCCCCAAACTCAAAAGGAAAATTATTAGAGTTTATCATCATGGAGAAACATCCCAAGATAACTTTTCTTGGATCTCTTCCATGTGCTTCAGAATTTCTGGACTTCTGTAGGGTGCTTGGGAAATTGGCATTCATAACTGAAATCCTGGGCACTGTATCAGGAAAAGGGAATAAAGAATCTTAAATTGTCTTAAATAAAACTTACTGAACCCTTAACTGCTAAAAGAAGTCTTCCAAGAAGTGTGTCGTTTCAAAAATTGATGTATTGCTTGGTTCTTAATGAGATTTTGTTTTTGTGAAGGATAGAACCAGATTTAATTTAAAAAAATGCATGTATTTTCACACACAAAATATTAAAGAAAACATTGGGTAAAAAAAACTCCGCTAACAATACAAGTTAAATGTATTTGTTATAGAATTATAAATAGCTGTCCACCCTTGTGTAACCATTGCAGAGCTATATACTTTATTTTACAAACAAGGATTACACTGGTGATTTGTACTTTATAATACAAGTTACTACTTCAGAGGTAGGAAAAATGTAAAGTCACTGTCTATTAAAGTGCTTTCATTTTGATCTTCAGTAAGCCAATGGTGTTCCATTGACAGGTGAAATATTTAGACGAGAGATAGAGGTACTATTAAAGCAAAATTCTAAATAGGTCTCATAGCTTCTTATATGGGAATCTTAGATAGGCATTCAGTGGAAAATCCTCATGTTCAATGCCCTTCATATAGTACCTTTTGAATATTCATTGAGGCACACTCTGCTGTGTTTTTGCAGAAATTTTTCTGAGGCTGTGTGTTGGGGGTAGAGGGGTTAAGGGAATTGTCTCCAAATTTCTTGATGCTGAGGACATATTCCTGCTGAAGGTTTACATTGTGCATTGGTATAATTGTGCTGTTCTTTATGTATATTATGGAGTACAGTATATATGTTGCATATGACACTCTCATTTTGAAAACACATTGAAAGGGGTGTGTTTCACTTTGAAAAATTTTATGACTTTTTAAGTGGGTTGCCTCTCAAAGGTCTTTGAAACCATTATCCTGTGGACTAGAGATATAATTAGTGGACTAACAAAATTAGTTGAGCACTTCTTCCAAAGATGATGAATGTTCGGGCAGGAGGGAAGCATGGTAGTGGATAGGTTTGTTTTCAGCTAAGGCCTGGTCTATGTGCAGATTTTTGTACTAGTGGTTGGTTAGAGGTGTTTTGTTTTAACTGAAATTGTTGCACCGGTACAACTCACAGTGTGCATGCTGTTATACTGGTATAAAGGTGCCTTGCACAGATATAGCTTATTCCCATATGGAGGGAGAATAAGCTATACATCTCTATAAGCAATTTCATACGGGTATTATTGTGTCCACAATTTTTTTTTATTTTTTTTGTTAACTGCCTTAACTATACTGGGGTAGTTACTCCTGGGGGAATTCTGCGCCACTGCATATGTGTAGAATTTATGTCCCTTGCAGATTTCTTTGCTTCCCCGCAGAAAAATGACTTTCTGATGGGGAAGCAAAGGGAAGCCACAAGAGCGGTCATGCGACCCTCCCCAGCAGTATGTTTTGGGTGCCCAGGGCAGCCAGCAGAGAGGTAAATCACTGTGGGGCAGGGGGCGGGACTGGGGAAGACCCAGCTCATGGCTCCTACCCTGTGCCAGTCTCAGCTGCTAGTCCTGGCTGTGCTGGGGAGGGTGGGACTTCCTCTTCCCCTGCACGGCATCTGGGGCTGCTTCAGACCCCCCGCCCCCCGATATCTCCCCCAGCTGCAGGAAGCTCTGCAAACTTCCCCCTGTTTCCTGCACCCATCACTCCTCAGCTGCAGGGGGAGGGATTCGCCCAACCCCCGTGAATCCAGACCCCTTCATACCCAGACCCTCCCACAGAGTCTCATCCCCACTGCACTCAGAACCCACCGATGAGCCCCACTCCCCCTGCACCTGGACCACCCTGGTGAGCCACCCGCATCCCCACCCCATCAAGCCTCAAACTGCTGCAACTGGATCCCCACCCCACTCCCCTAGCATTTGGACTCCCAAGAGACCCCTGCTGAGCTCTATTCTCCCCCCCTGCTGAGTCCCAACCACCTTCATCTGCCCCCCCCCCCCCCGGCAGAGTCCTCTTACCGTTGCACCCAGAACACCTCAACAATCCCCTGTGCATCCAGATCCCCACTGAGCTGCCCACACCCAGATTGTCCCACACAGAACCCTGTCAACTCACACCTGGATCTCCCCACACTAAGCCCCTCCACACTAGGATCCTGCCCTTCTGAGCCTGCCTGCCCACACTTGGTGCACCTGGCACGGAGAGGCAGGGCCCTAGGGTGCTTCTGGGGCAGGCCCGGCCCTTGTGTTGTGTCAGGGTTGAGTGCAGCCTCACTGCTGAGTCTGTGTCCCAGGGAGGTGGGGGGAGCTGCGCATTGATCTCCCACCTCTGTGCAGCCAGAGGTAGGAGAATTTGCAGAATTTTAAAATATTGTGTGCAGAATTTTTTGGTGCGGAATGCCCTCAGGAGTATGTAGTTAGTGATACATCTTTTGTCTGCAGACCCAGGTCTAAGTGTACTAAGGAAAAGCATGGACAAGGGCAGGAGGGATGACACTCATGGAGTGAGATGGACAGAAGAGAGGGATGCATGTTTTTGTTACCTTTCTTAATGAAATATTATTTTCAATGCAAAGATTTTTTCTTAGTTGAGGGAAAAAAAAGTAAAACATATTTTTTCTAGTCATTTTCCCACAAGGCTTCACCAAGATTTTTTTCAACTTCTATTTTTAGATCACTGTTGAAATTTTTTTTAGCCAAGTTTTGAGAAAGTGAATAGAAGAAAAAAAAAATTACCAGTCATCAAAATGAGTACATAGTGATACTCAGGGCTTGAAAAATCTACTTGACACCTACTGGCCAGGGAGTGAAATCCTTGTCTAGACTAAAGAAATCAAATGGTAGTACAGCAATTGTTCTTACATCTATACTGTTACAAAACAGCACACTATAATATCCATGCTAGGCTTGTCTTACACTGCTTCAGGTAGAATGGCAGTTATCTTTTACAGCTCTCTTAACCAGGAACACGGAGGTCTCTGTCTTCTTACATTACCACTCTGAATCATAGAATATCAGGGTTGGAAGGGACCTCAGGAGGTCATCTAGTCCAACACCCTGCTCAAAGCAGGACCAATTCCCAACTAAATCATCCCAGCCAGGGCTTTGTCAAGCCTGACATTAAAAACCTCTAAGGAAGGAGATTCCACCACCTCCCTTGGTAACCCATTCCAGTGCTTCACCACCCTCCTAGTGAAATAGTTTTTCCTAATATCCAACCTAGACCTCCCCCACTGCAACTTGAGACCATTATTCCTTGTTCTGTCATCTGGTACCACTGAGAACAGTCTAGATCCATCCTCTTTGGAACCCCCTTTCAGGTAGTTGAAAGCAGCTATCAAATCCCTCCTCATTCTTCTCTTCTGCAGACTAAACAATCCCAGTTCCCTCAGCCTCTCCTCATAAGTCATGTGCTCCANTCCTAGCCATTCGGTCCCTAGTCGGTAACAATGAATGGGATTCTTCCGTCCTAAGTGCAGGACTCTGCACTTGTCCTTGTTGAACCTCATCAGGTTTCTTTTGGCCCAATCCTGTAATTTGTCTAGGTCCCTCTGTATCCTATCCCTACCCTCCAGTGTATCTACCACTCCTCCCAGTTTAGTATCATCTGCAAACTTGCTGAGAGTGCAGTCCCTGCCATTCTCCAGATCATTAATGAAGATATTGAACAAAACCGGCCCCAGGACTGACCCTTGGAGCACTCCGCTTTAAACTGGCTGCCAACTAGACATGGAGCCATTGGTCACTACCCGTTGAGCCCGACGATCTAGCCAGCTGTCTATGTGGGAGACCGTATCAAAAGCTTTGCTAAAGTCAAGGAATAACACGTCCACTGCTTTCCCCTCATCCACAGACCCAGTTATCTCCTCATAGAAGGCAATTAGGTTAGTCAGGCATGACTTGCCCTTGGTGAATCCATGCTGACTGTGAAATGCCCCTTTGCCTTCAGCTGGTGGTACAACATGAGACTTCAGTCTCTGCCCACCCACATACCTTCTTCTCTTGGCCCAATTCACCCACATATGCTGCCCCCCACTCTGGTTTTTCCATGCATCAGTCGGCAAAACCAGTCGTGGTTCATTGGCTGATACTTCTGCTAGCAAGTGACACATGGTTCATCAGAATGAGAGTATTGATTGGTGTTTGGGGGCTGCAGTAGGAGGAGCCAGAGAGATTTGCATTTTTTTCAGCTGGCAATCTACCGTTGGACCACTGGCTGAGTACCAGCAGAGTGGGACTGCAAGAGAGCTCTGTGGGTTTAGTGAAAGGTATTGAACCAATATATTAACAGGTGTCCAGACAAGTGGTGGGGTTCTTTTTTTTTTTTTTGAATGATCCACAGTATTGACTTACCCCATTTCTTCAGTGTGTTTCCTTTCCACAGCTTTGTCTCCATCTCACATCTTCCCTTCATTAGTATAATTATGCTCAGGGTTTAATACTGGGGTAGTTAGTAGGCAGACTGTGGGCCAAATCTGGCCTGCCTGATGCTTTTGAATGGACCTTGAAATCTTTTATTTATCTTTTTTTATTATTATTATTTTCTCTGGAATCTGGACCTTGACTATACCTTGACCAAGAAATTTGGACCTTGACAAAAAATAGATTATCCCTGGTTTAGTATATTGTATCTTCCCTTAATTATCACCTGTTTATGTAAGAAAAAAACTTTAATGTAAATAATGCTTTGTTTTGGTACATGATGAAAAAGCATGCATACAAGCCAACACTGCATTTGTTCAGAACAACAATGCTGGGCTGCTGAAAGGTGCTATCCCTTTGTGTTCAGTGACCATTCACAAAAATAGTACATTGCCCAAACTGTAGAAGTAGCATCACAAACTTAGTTGCTATTTATTTTGCTTCAAATGACATCTACACTACCCTTCAGCCTTCAAAAGTCATATGCCATTACCATTTGACTTTCACTGATGTGACAGATAAAGACAGGGCTTTGTCTCTGTAATCAGTGACTGATTTAATTATCCCGGGAGCAAGAGAAACTTCACCCAGAATCACTGCAGAAACAACATTTGTGTGTGTGAGAGAAATAATATATTATTTTACATTCCCTGTGTACAAACTATAAGAAAAAATTGTTTTGCCTGGCCAGTGGCTGCTCTGTAAATTGGTATCAGTAGTCTCTCAAGGTCAACTTCACAGTAGAAGAGCAACCTTTCTAGTTGTAATATTCACTTGGCATATGCTTTCTCGTTATCTGCACCTGGGGAAAAGCTTCACTTGTACTTAAATCTTTCCATTATTATTGAGATTCTTGATTGTAGTAAAAACAAGCTCCTGTTAGAATATGTCTGCCTGACATTTGTATTAGTAGCTCCAACTCTTGATTTGCCCACGGCCAACAAATGTGCTGGACTACTGTATTTGATATCAGTAGTCCACCTTCACAGAGCAATAACAATGATTTTGCTAACAGCAAGTGTAGCTTTTGCATGGGCAAACTGCAACTAACGTTGGGCCAAAGTCCTCAAAGTAATAACTCAGTTACTTTTCATTATTTTTAGGTCTGCTGATGTACCATGCCCTACTAATGTGGGTAGTTTTGGACCAGATGGTGCAACCTAGTCCTAACCTACAGGCATTGACACTCTTGTGTCCTCTGGGCCCCAGTTAAGGAGAAGGTTGGGGGTGGGGGACATTCCATTCTTTGAGCAGCCAGGTGTCCTCCTTTATCACTTTTGGTATCCGAAGTACAGGTCTGTCTCATCTTACGCTGGGGTTATGTTCTGCGGTCAGCGCATAAAGCGAAAACCGCGTATAGTCAAAATTACATTGAGTGTAATGCCGGGCAGAATCGCCCGCACTACAGAAACAGTATTTAAATTGTATTTTTCTCTTTTTTTGTTTTTTTTTTCTTGTTTTTGCCGACCGTGTAAAGCTGAAATTGCACATGTTAAATGCGCTTAAGATGCGACAGACTTGTACTGATGAACAGACTTTTGATGGAGGCATTTGTTTTGGTAGTCACTGTGTTGTCAGGAATTATGTGGCTGCTAAACTGACTCTCAGAATTCTTTGACAGTGTGGGGTTGCAATATGGGAGATTTTCCTAAGTCCCTGCTTCTACAGCTCAGAGGCTATGGCCTTATATATACTAACAAACTTCAACTGTAATTCACCACGAGTGCATCTCTGTTGATGGTATTAGTGGTAGAAGCTGTGGTGTAGACAGGGCTCAAAAGAATTTTACCCACATATCTAAATGGGAAAGCCAGGCCTGAGCTCTGTTTGCGCTCCAGGTTCAATGGTTACAGCTGCTGCTCTGGTGGTGAATTACAGAAGCAAAGCTGTTTAGTGTAAATGCAAGTACACAAACATGGCCTCAGCACGGGGGAATGGGCTAAATCAGTGGTTCTCAACCTTTCCAAACTACTGTACCCCTTTCAGGAGACTGAGGCCCGAGCCCTGCTGCCCACTTCATGGGGCCCCCTGTAGTGTGGCGCCCCAGGTAGTTGCCCTGCTTACCACCCTCTTAATGCCAGCTGTGCACTTGTGATCCTTCTAAACCCATCCTGTGACCTCCTCCTCCTCCGGGGGCTCTCAACCCCCATGTTGAGAAATTCTGATCTAGATGAGTTGACATACCCCCTGGAAGACTTTGTCATAACCACGGTTGAGAGGTACTGGGCTAGATGCCATTTTGAGGTAGACCCTTCCAACCCTATAGGTCTATTGTAAAACAGAATTCTGACATGAGTGCTGGTGCATTTACTCTTAGAACAGTAGTGGTGTTCAGATGTGCTAAATTGCCGAGGGGGCCCCAAGCAACTTTTTTGTTTGTTTGTTCAAAACTTCATTAAACACTTGAAATAGGTGGTATAGACAGAGCTGGAGTAGCAAATATTACTAAGTGCAAGGAAAATATGAATCTAACAAACTTAAATCCCATGAACACAAAAAGCAAAAAAATGAATGGAATGTGGTCCTCTAAAACAGTGGTTTCCAAACTTTTCCCGCTGCTTGTGCAGGGAACGCCCCAGGTGGGCTGGGTCGGTTTGTTTACCTGCCGCGTCCGCGGGTTGGGCCGATCGCGACTCCCAGTGGCCGCGGTTCGCTGCTCCAGGCCAATGGGGGCTGCGGGAAGTGGCGCGGGCCGAGGGACTCTCAAAGGTGCGGCATGAGCCTGAGAGAAGCTGAATACCTACAACTCCTGTTGAAGTTGGTGAGTTTTGAGGGTATTTGGCTCTTTCATGGTCAGGCCCTTGTAATTCTGAAAACCAAAAACCTTGATTACTGAGTCCCAGGGTGGATTGATTTAAATCAAAATGAATTACCCAATTGATTTTAATCTTGTTTACATTTGTACTTTTTTAGTATTTTTCTTAAAGGTTAATTCTCATTGATTGGTAACCATTAAAACCTGTTGATTATTATTTGCAAGTAAATATAGCTTTGCAGAAAATTTGATGTGTTTTCCCTAACCAGGAGGATAGACTATTTATTTAAGCAATTATAGCTTAACATAGATTTATTAAGTCTTTGCATGTTTTACTATGTTAGAAAATGCTGAATGATGCATTTCTTATTTATTAGATGATTAATTTTTTACTTATGATTTGTGTCAAGCTGCATTTGAATGGAAATTGGAATGCAGTGAAAAATACACAAGTTTCATTTTAGAATTGTTTTTAATTAGTTAGATAAAATTGTCTTAAATGTTCTGTATATATATGAATTTTTTTATCAAAACATGCTTTTTGCATTTAAAACTGACTCCCTTTTTAAACCAAGGAGGGAGGTGGTGAATTTCTGATCACCGTCACCTTCAAGTTTTTAGAACTAATAGATCTCATCCTCTCACCCCTAGTTTTTATTCATACATTGGAAAAAGAAAACATGCTTTCCTGCTTTTTCAACCCCAATCATTTGCTCAACTTTGAACTAGTCTTTGAACTGAACTAATTTGAATAAACTGAAATGAGGAAAATATTCTCTTGGCACTGCAGAAGTGGCTATTGCTGTCCAAAAATTGACTGGGTACATTAACAAATTCTGATTCCAGGTGTTTAGCTAGTGAATTCCAGTTTACTGGTTTGACTTTCTTTAAAATTTCAGCAGCCAACATGTACTGATTGAATATTTTTGTTGTTTAATTTACATGACTTTACATTTTATAAGAAGTTTAGGCCTTCATATAAATGTTGTCATATCTGTAAATTTTAAATAGGTTTATTTTTAACAATAAATGTGTGTGTATATATAAACAATTTAAACAAGAATCCTATAAAAATCATCAATTTTTATCCTCACTGCTGAGTTTGAAACTGCCATTGTTTGAGGTTAGAACAGTGGTATATATCCGGACGACTACTACTTACTATTCTGTCTGAAAATGAGTTTATTTTTCATGTTTTATTCCCAAGTGAACATTTTGTCAGTATTGCAAAATTGCCAACATATTTAACATAATTGGCTATTTATATTTGAGTCAGGCCTATGGCTACAATGACAACAACAGCAGGCCAGGATACATTTTGTTGGCAACTGCTGAAGAGTGACGTTTGTTTTAAAAACAATAGGAGAGCCCTTTGGACTCAATTTTTAAAAATGGTTGTAGTGCAGTGTGTGAGCAGGAAACACGTCATTTGACAAACCTCTTATTCCCAGACAGACAGCAAATATCTGTTTAAGCTCCTGAAGAGACATATTTTAGTTCCTTGCAGATTTTGAATAATTGTGCTGTGGATCTTTCGGTTTCTTTAGTTCACTGACATCTATGAAATTAAATGTCACCATGTGTTAGGCAGTTTCAAACATTTCTGTGGGAGGAGTGTAATGTTTGCCAATGTGAAACAAAGCATATGCAAAGCAACATTTCAGTACAGCAGTGGAACTACATCCGTTACATCTGCTGAAAAATATCGTTTACCCACTTACCACAGCTGTGGTTATGGCTCAGACATATGGCAAACTAGTCTACAACCCTCAACAGGGAATCCATTTTAATGGCACTCTATTTCTGCCCCTTTCATCAGTAATATCAGACTGGGAAACAACAGGAAAAGGAAGTCTCTGTGTAGTGCACTGAATAAATTTAGATGTAGGAATACAGGATGCAATTAAGAGTAATAAGGAAGGTGGCTGGTTTTTTCCCCACAATCTGGGGTGGGGAGGTATTAGGACTTTATTAAATGAAACAAAATACTGTGGCATTAACTTTGTATGCTTAGTCCTCATACGTAACTCAGCCCTCATACATAAAACCACACACATTTGTCCAAAATTAAAATTTTGCTTTTCTGTAAGGAAAACTGCAAGAACGCAATAGTAGTTGTAATAACAATTGCTAACTTGTCAGACCTATTGCTCTTTTGCATACGTCTTTGGCAAACATTTGTCAATAGCTAATCTACTTGACTTTTTCAGCACCTTGCCTATTACTTGGGCTATGTCTTCACTAGAAACGCTGCACTGGCAGCATAGCAGCTGTGCTGCTGTAGCACTTCAGTGTAGACACTCATTACAGTGAGAGGAGGAGCTCTCCAGTGGCTGTAGTTAATTCACCTCCCCAAGAGGTGGTAGCTAGATCAACGGAAGAATTCTTCTGTTGACCTAGCGTTGTCTACAGCAGGGGTTAGGTTGGCTCAACTACATGGCTCAGGCCAAGTTTCAGTCAGACTAAATCAATCCAAAATGTGCCCAAAAATGCTTAACTGATGCAGAGATGGCTGGAGAGGTGAGCAGATATTCTGAAAAGCTGACAATTCTCAATTCAGTTGTCTTCTGGTGATTCTGCTCAGTAGCAATGTCCCTTTCTCCAATCACCAATGTCTCAATAGATCTATAACTTGTTCTGTAGTAGACATTACAAGAGCTTTGGTATTCTCATTAAATTACTTTTAACGTTTTAGAAAAAAAGTTTTCATTCAGAGATAGACATAAGAGCGTAACATTTCCAATATCAAAACTTTCAAATGTGGGTTTGTATGTAAATACTTGAATAAAATAGAAGCTCAAAAATGAAATGACAAAGTATTTTTTTTTTTGTGTGTGGAAGAGTTGGTTTTTCACAAACCTATTAGGTATCTAAATACTTTGGAGAACACTTAGATATAGGTAACTTTTATTTCTCAAATGAGGTAAAGAAAACTTGATCTTCTGCTGAAGGTTATGTAGTGAACTTGGCACAAACAATTCATGTATAATCTGACCTATAATTTTATTTTCTATATTTTGGGGTTATTGAACGAAACTTTTTGTTGATGTTGAACTTTGTATGGTAATAAATTGGTTAGTAGGTAGAAAAATGAGGATTCCATCTCAAGTACACACTGAATAAAGACATTTTAATTGAAAAAGTATTGGGAAATTTTCAATCCGTTTCTTAGGTTTTGGATTCCATGTTGGGAATTTAAGAAAAAACTATTGAGTCAGTGCACTACAAAATCATGATTAAGACATCTTTTTAACAAACAAAAAAACATACCTTGGCTAGTCCATCATTCTGTGCAATGCTCTCACTGAGTAACCGTGTAATCTTTGCTTTACCCTGGTCTTTGTGTAACCCACACACCTTCTGGGTGTGGTGTTCTGTCCCATCTAGTGGTACCGAGACCACTTAGAGAGTTAAATGAGTCTGCTCTACAGCCGTAGCTAACAGCCAGTTGGCTTTTAGCTCATGCACTAAGTTCCAGAGGCCCCGGGTTCAATCCCGCCTGCCAATGACCAAGGCCTGTTGGTGTTACATTTGCTCTTCATTTCTTCCTATTGTTTCGTATTTCTCACCTCCCCAAATGTTGTCAGGTCAGAAATTAGTTTAAGCTCCTTGGGACATGATTCCTGTCCCACATATTTTAATTGTCAGATGACTAGTATATCACTATAACAAACGATACAACATTTGACGGTGATAGCACTAATTGTTTTCAGTGTAGTAAAATATCTGGTTTCATTTTTAGCTTCATTCTAATACTGTATCTAAAAGTAACCTTGTCACATGGTACGTCAGTTTTGTCAAAACTGGGAACTGGTGAACCATAATTTCTTTAAAGGTGACACGCAAATGAAAAAAAACTAGGTCTGTGGCCCTTTTTTGCGTCTTTATGATGTAATGAATGCCTGAAAGGTTTTCTTCTGAAGTGTGTTTTTTAATTAGAAATTCCAGTTTAGTTTGGCCTGGAATATTCTGGTAACTGGGGAACTAGTTACATTATGATATTACAAGACTCAAGAGAACATTTGAAGGTAAAGTGATTTGGAGAAATGGAATCTATTAATATTCAACAACTCTTAAGTAACGTGTGAGAGTTCACAGCTACAATTTCTGAGGTCCCCACCTCCAGCAAGACAAGACAGCCCGACACCTGGCCCAGAGTGGGGCAGCAGGGCCAAGAAGCCCTGGACGGCTTTTCCCCAGCTTCCAGCTGGGAACAGGGAGGCGAGAAGCTGCAGGTGGCTTCCCCCCCCCCCCCCCCCCCCCCCCGCTCTGAGGGGTGAAATTGACAAGCCAGCCTGGCTCCCCCCGGGGAGAGCTGCCCAGGCTTCTGGCCCCAGTGAGGGGCAGCTGCGCTCTAACTCCCCGCTTTCTTGTCAGTTTCACAGCTCCTGCCTTGAAATTGAGAAGACAGCTAGCAGTGCAGTGTCTACACAGACACTTGCCATTTAAAGTGGAAAAAGTCCCTTTTTTGCGCAAATACCACGGGAGCGTCTACACTTGCCAATGAGACTTTGCGGTGAAATTCAGAAGTTTCACCACAAAAAGAAAACCACCTCCATGAGAGGCATACAGCTCTTACACCGCGGTGATGCTTTTGCGGCGATGTGCAAGTGAAGACACATTCTTCCAGTTTACACAGCTTTTAGCCTCCGGAGGATATCCCACAATGCCTAGGTGACCACTCTGGCCAGCAGCTCTCCTGCTCTGATGCCAGGTAAATAGACATCCACCCCTCCCCCGTAAAACCCTGGGGACTTTGAAACTCCCCTTCCAGTTTTCTTGGCAAGTGCTCACTTATCTGGCCAGGTGACAATGCCTGCTTCACAGAGCAAACGGTCCCCTGCTTGGAGCAATGCTGAGATGCTGGAGCTTATCAGTGTTTGGGGAGAAGAGGCTGTGCAGAGATCCAGGATGCCCCGCGATCACCCTTTCCACAAGACCCATCGTCAAAATGGAGAGAGCTGCACTGTGGAATAGCTGCCCTAAAGCACTGCGATGGAAGTGCTGCTAATGTAAACACTCGGACGCCTTGGGAATTAAGTGAGTACACAAACAAACCAGTGCTTTACTTTCACGGTTCCCTTTCACCGGTGAAACTTGCAGCGCAGAAACTCTGCAAGTGTACACATACCCTCAGTCTCCCTAACCACACCAACAAAACTGCACCTCCACAAGAGACGTAGGGCTTAGTTTGGTGTAGTAGGGCATTTACATCAGTGGGAGCAACGCTGTAGTGTACGGAAATTGTATGGAGGGCCAGTTAGGGGAGGGGGCCGTGGCCTGGCCCTCACCCCTTATACGCACCCCCCCCCCCCGGGATTCCTGCCCCATCCAACCCCCCCCCATTTCCTGACGCCGCCCTGCCCCATCCACCCTCCCTCCCTGTCCCCCATCCAATCCCTCCTCTCATTCCTGACGGCGCCCCCGGGACCCCTGCCCCATCCAACCACCCCTTCTCCCTGTCCCATGACTGTCCCGGGAACCCCTGCCCCTGACTGCCCCCCACTGACCCATCCAACCCCCCCATCTTCCTGACTGCCCCCCGGGGACCCTTGCCTCATCAAACCACCCCTTCTCCCTGTCCCCTGACTGCCTCCGGAACCCCTGTCCCTAACTGCCCCTGCCCTCTATCCACCCCCCCTGCTCCCTGCCTCCTTACCCCGCTGCCTGGAGCACCGGTGGCTGGCGGTGCTACAGCCACGCCACCCGGCTGGAGCCAGCCACGCCTTCGCCACCGTGCAATACAGAGCATCAGGTCAGGCCGGGCTCTGCAGCTGCGCTTCCCCAGAAGCTCGCAGCCCCGTCTCCCAGAGCATTGCTCTGGCGGTGGAGCAAACTGAGGCTGCGGGGGAGGGGGAACAGCAGGGGAGGGGCCAGGGGGTAGCATCCTGGGCCAGGAGCTCAGGGGCTGGGCAGGAGGGTCCCGCGGGCCGTAGTTTGGCCACCTCTGCTTTAATGAGTAGTTGCTACATGAATGGTAGCGCTA
This sequence comes from Platysternon megacephalum, assembly GCA_003942145.1. Lineage (NCBI taxonomy): Eukaryota > Metazoa > Chordata > Testudines > Platysternidae > Platysternon > Platysternon megacephalum. The sequence continues at coordinate 5,014,702 of QXTE01000120.1, forward strand.
TAGAAGTAAATAAGAGGAGGCAGATATTGCTTTTTGTTTAATAAGTTTTCCTTTTATTGAAGGCATTTATTGTCACTTCAACATTGAGAAATAAACTGTGTTTTGTATTTGTGACCGTGTTCTTGATTTCTGATGGTGTTTCTGTCTATAATCCTTTTAACTCTAAAAATCTGCATTGCAGCTAATACTTAATTTCAGTTCCTTGTATTGTTGCCAACTCTTTTTAAAAGGAAGAGCTTACTAAAGTTAAATGTGAATTTTGCCTGAACAAGGAGTGAAAGAATTTTAGCCCTGAGGAATAAATTAGCTATTGGATCTAAACGTGTAAAAATCAGAAGACCTTGTCAGGAGTGTCATCAAAAGCTTTTATTCTCCTTTTCCCATTACCTTTCTTTATAATCACCCCTTTGACATTTTGAAACTCAAATCTATTTCTTTATCAACAAAACAACCCTATAACAATGAGTATGTGTGAAAAACAGAGAAATAAAATTATGGGGACTGGAGTTCACTTTTTGTTTTGTTTGATATAATAGAGCTTTCAACTTAAAGGAAATGAGGGGTGTGATGGGTTGGATCACAGAAACCCCCTTGGGAACTGCCAACTGATGTGCCAAGACTACTACTGCCCAGCTTGGGACTCCAGCACCCTGTCTTGCTGAGCCAGACACGCCAGTCTGCTCCAACACAGACCCAGGGTCTGAACCACGTGCTCCAAAGCTGCAGACTTAACTGAAAGCAACTTGAGAAGTGTTCCTGTCCTTAACACTCAGATGCCCAACTCCCAATGGGGTCCAAACCCGTTTTTACCCTGTAAAGCTTATACAGGGTAAACTCATAAATTGTCTGCCCTCTATAACACTGATAGCGAGATATGCACAGCTGTTTGCCCCCCCAGGTATTAATACATACTCTGGGTTAAATAATAAGTAAAAAAGTGATTTTATTAAATACAGAAAGTAGGGTTTAAGTGGTTCCAAGTAGTAACAGACAGAACTAAGTGAATTATCAAGCAAAATTAAAATAGAACACGCAAGTCTATGTCTAATACAGTAATAAAACTGAATACAGATAAAATCTCACCCTCAAAGGTGTTCCAGTAAGCTTTCTTTTACAGACTAGTCTCCTTCTGGTCTGGGTCCAGCAATCATTCACACCCCCTGTAGTTACTGTCCTTTGTTCCAATTTCTTTCAGGTATCCTTGGGGCTGGAGAGGCTTTCTCTTTAGTCAGCTGAAGACAAAATGGAGGGGTCTCCCAGGGGTTTAAATAGACTTTCTCTCGTGGGTGGAGACCCCCTCCTCTCTCCTATGCAAAGTCCAGCTCCAAGATGAGTTTTGGAGTCACCTGGGCAAGTCACATGTTCATGCATGACTGTTTTTACAGGCAGCAGCCATTGTTTACATGCTACCCTGAACATCCTCAGGTAGACTTCTTATGTGGATTGGAGCCTTCCAAGATTCATTGTCCTTTAAGTGTTTCTTGATTGGGCACTTAATTTGCACATTGCTTTCTCAAGAAGCTGACCAAATGCTTTACTAAGGCTACTTAGAAATCAAGCAAGTACACAGGCAATATTCATAACTTCGAATACAACAATGACACATGCATACAAATAGGATGAATAGATTCAGTAGATCACAACCTTTACAGAGATATGTTACATGGCATATGTAGCATAAAACGTATTCCAGTTATGTCATATATATACACATTCATAAGCATATTTCCATAAAGCCTTATGGGGTACACCGTCACAAGGGGATCCATGTCGAATTTCATGTCCTTACCTAATATATATATATATATATAATTTTTTTTTAAAAGGCAGACCAACCCTTGGTCAGCCCAATCTTGAGTCATTTTAAGCACTGTCTCTAAGGATTGGCTCTCTTTCTCTTGCAGTTGCAGCCGTCTTCGACAAATCCAAAGCATCCTGACACAGAGCAGCAAATCTCAACCTGATGGAATCCTCTGCATTTTAGGTTAGTTTTCTGAACTGTTAAAGTGAGTAAACAACATGTTAAAGAAATGCACAGATTAGACCGTTAAGAGCCATGAAAACAATTGCGGATAGAGAAATATGGCAGGATGTAAAGTTTAGAACCATGGGCTGAAAACTACAAAATGAGATGCATCATAGATAGAAATAATAGTTCACATTTTTCGATTTTGGTATCTTTTCTAAATTCTTTACTGTGCTGAGAAACTTAGACAGAAAAGGATATCTGTTACCTTCCCCAAATCAATGGATTTTTTTTTTCTTTAAGGGTAAATGATTTAAAATACAGATTCAGTGACAAGCAACCTCTGAGAAACCGGGGAAGCAGTGATTATTTAATGGTGACAGTAGCACATAAACTAGACATGAGTTTGCAATGTCTTATGGCACCAAAAAAATTAATATAAAACAGAGCTGTGTACACAAAAGCATCATTTTACAGGAAGGTAATAGCCCCATTCTATATGCCTAGGGTGTGATCCTGCCTGTAATGTTGCTGTTGTAAGTACCTAATTACTAGCAAGATATCGACAAATTGGAGGGAATTCCATGAACAATGATTAGGGTAGCTGGAGGGCATGACTGTGAGGTTAAAAATTTTATATAAAACTTGGCTAAGCAATGACAAAGGAGGGGAAATGGCAATATACAAATATTTGAAGAGGGGAGGAATTACTTAGTGTACCCCAAGAGAGGCTAAAACTCGTAATACTGGGATTAAATTGAGAAATGGATATAATGGAAAGCTTGCTGACAGTGCGCTTGCTGTGGAATAGTCTGCCAGGGAAACTGGTGAAAGACCATTGATCAGTTGGCACTTTGAAAACTAGACTGGATAGAAAACTAATAAATGTACAGGAGGTAATAATTCTGCCTTGGCAGAAGGTGGATTAGGTAACATTCTGGATTTCTTCCATATGTAGAATATCGGTATTAATTATAATAGTTGAAATCTTTTGAGTTTTGGATCAAGATGAAACAACTTTTTTCCCACTTGCTAAAGGAATTTCTCCAAGATGATTTTAAATTCAACAACATTTTGCATTTCAGTGATGCAGTAAAAAATAAAAATACTTCACCCAATTTAGACTAGCATCAGAGACAAAAATGAAAGATTGTTTTTAAATGATGCAACTGACACAGCAGCCCTCCATTTGCACCATAGTATTCCTTGACATCTGTTGCTTTCAATTTGAACTCCTGCTGCTGTCCTTACTTTCGAAGCAGCAGCGGAAGGCAAGAAGGAAAGAAGCAGCTTTAAATAAATGCTATGCCTGTTGCTAGAAACAGCAAGTAATGTTTGTCTCATTCTGGAGTTGACTTTGTTCACTGTGAACGCATCGATCTGGCAGAATAAGGGAATCTTGATGTGAAATATTTCAAACCATACAGATAATCAGCATACCATGCATAATTATTTCCAGTATGGACAATTGTGGCATTTATTGTTGGTTAATACGAAGCACAAACATCATAATTTGTTTTGGGGTCACAGAAGGGACCATTATTATCGTCTAGTTTGACCTGCACAACACAGGTCCGAGAATTTCACCCTGCATCAAGGCCATAAATTTGGTTGCGCTAGACCATATCTTTCAGAAAGACATCCAGTCTTGATTTAAATACTCTTCAAGTGATAGAGAATCCTCCAGTTCCTTAAATTATTAACCACACGGTTAAAAAATTGCACCTTATTTCTAATCTGATTTTTTCTAACGCCTTTTTCAGCCACTGAATCTTATGTTCTGTTTCTTAGATTAAAGAGACCTACATTATAAATCTATTACTGTTCAGATACTTACTTAGGCATAAAGTATCATAATATAAATTGACATATTCTCCCTTCTCAGAAAGATATTGCATCAGTGTGAACTACAGATTTGTGCTAAAGTTAAAAACTTATTTGTAAGATTCCAAAAGAAGGGTGGGTGGTGGAGGGTTCATTGGCAGTTAAAAATATATTTAAAGCTGAATTTTTAAAAAATGCATCTTTAAGATCCAGAGATATTTGAATGGTAGAATTGCTGGGTTCTTTGCAGGCAGTGAATGACATCACAACTACCATAAACAGATGTGAATGAACAGGTACATGTTTAACTCCTGTTCTAATAACGTTTTTTTCTGGAAGTTGTAATCTGCCTGGTTCTTTCAGAAGTTGCAGCTCAGATTTCTTGACAGCTTAGAAGTGATAATTGGGGTTTAGCTAATTTTAGTTAATCACAAATTACATTTTAAAATGACTATGTAATTTCTTCTTTTAGGATCTTAACTTAAAAACAACAACAAAAAACACTTGCAATTCACCTTTAGGTTGAGCTGTTTTTTGAGGACACGTATTTAACTGTACAGCATGTATTTTGAAAACTTTACCTAGATTCACAGCTACAAGGGCAGTAAAAACTGGTATGGTCTAGTTTGACCACATTCTTAACACATGCCCCAAGATTTGACCCAGTAATTCCTACAGTGGGAGGAATTATTTTCCTCTACTGCATATCTGAAATCACTGTACTGTTGTCTACACCATTGTGAATAAGTTTCAGTATGATGAAATTTTGTTTTGTATAGCTTTGCAAATTTGCAAACTACAAAGCTAAATAAAAATAATGGCAGAGGGGGAGAGAAGACACAGTATAGGGGCAAATAGAAAAGATATGTTGCTAGGTGATATTTCAGATGCTTGTTCCTGGTGACAAGAGATGTAGAAGAGAAGGCTCTTGCTCCAAAAGAGATGAAACTGTGTGGAGGGACAGAAAGGAAGCCAGCCCTGGATGAGGGGGTTTAGTGAGTGTGGGTGCAAGTTAAGCTACAGCAAGTGCAGGGGAAAGAAATGAAAGGTCTTACACACAAGGAGAGCTATCCTGAACTGGATTTCAAAATAAGTAGGCAGAGCCAATTGGGTCATCTGAGGTGAGATAAACGCTGTGGTTGCACTCCTCTGTACTTGTAAGAAAGAAGGGAGGCAGCGTGATTTTGTACATGCTGGAATCTGGACAGCTGGGCCACAGAAGGGGATATAATAGTCAAAGCAAGAGATGATGAATATATGCCTGAAGACTTTGGTAGAAATGTAGTGAAGACAATGGCGTCTGCTGGTGGGGGTGGTAAACTTACATTTGGTAAGGTGCATTTAACTATAGTTGACCTCTGGCTACAGCTCTTGTTGGATGGGGGTATTTTTTTTTTCCGAATGGAAGCAGGTATACTCCAAAATTGTGCTGGTAGCACTCTTTTTCTTTCTTTTTACTTTTCTCCATTTCCAGTTCACTTTTCCTCTTCCTCCTAATGGGTGGGTTTTTTGTTTTTTGTGTTATGCTTCTCTACTTTATAACCATGTATTTAGATGGAATTTGCGTGGATACCACATTGCCATGATGACACCAAACAGCAGCTGGAAAATTGAGGAGGATTTTGTAAGCCTTATCAGCATTGTTGCCATGGGTTACCATTGTTGTGCATTAGCTCTGCTCAGATAGCAATTAATCTTAACTATGTGAGATTCTGATTCTTCTATTTTGGTTTTGGATGAGTGGGAGAGGAGGAGGGAGAGAAAAGATTGGATTTCTACCATCTGGGATTTGAATTCCAAGACTGTGGTGATACCCATATTTTTATTCAAGTGTGTCACGGACCGCAGAACATGCTATGCCTTGTACTATCTAGTATCATGATTGCACCATTCCTTTTGATAGGTCCTGGACCTTCACTTTACTCGAGGGAGTTCCGTGACTCTGGCACTTGTAGACTTGGTCCCTAGGCTTCAGTGCCCATTTCTTTGTGTCTCCTTTAGCAGGGCTGGTTTGGCTTGGTTCTCTGCAGGAATCCTCTCTTGGGTGCTTTGTAACCAGAAAACCTATGTAGAGAAACTGTTCAGGCGGCCCGGATGACCTTCATCCTAGAATATTAAAAGAATTGGCGAGTGAAATTGCAAGCCCGTTAGCGATAATTTTTAATGAATCCCTAAACTCGGGAGTTGTACCGTTTGACTGGAGATTAGCTAATGTAGTTCCTATATTCAAGAAGGGGAAAAAAAGTGACCCGGGTAACTACAGGCCTGTTAGTTTAACATCTGTAGTGTGCAAAGTCATGGAAAAAATATTGAAGGAGAGAGTAGTTAGGGACCTTGAGGTCAATGGCAATTGGGACAAATTACAACATGGTTTTACGAAAGGTAGATCGTGCCAAACCAACCTGATCTCCTTCTTTGAGAAAGTAACAGATTTTTTAGATAAGGGAAATGCGGTGGATCTGATATATCTTGATTTCAGTAAGGCGTTCGATACGGTACCGCATGAAGAATTACTGGGTAAATTGGAAAGGATGGGGATCGAAATGAAATTCCGGAGGTGGATAAAGAACTGGTTAAAGGGGAGACTGCAGCGGGTCGTACTGAAAGGGGAGCTGTCGGGTTGGAGGGAGGTTACCAGTGGAGTTCCTCAGGGTTCGGTTTTGGGTCCGATGTTATTCAATCTATTTATCGCTGACCTCGGAACCAAAAGTAGGAGTGGGCTGATAAAGTTTGCGGATGACACGAAGTTGGGAGGTATTGCCAATTCGGAGAAGGATAGGGATATCCTCCAGGGAGATTTGGATGACCTTGTAAACTGGAGTATTAGTAATAGGATGAAATTTAATAGTGAGAAGTGTAAGGTTATGCATCTAGGGATGACTAACAAGAATTATAGTTATAGGCTGGGGACGCACCAGTTGGAAGTAACGGACGAGGAGAAGGACCTCGGAGTCCTGGTTGATCGCAGGATGACTATGAGTCGGCAATGTGATGTGGCCGTTAAAAAGGCTAATGCGGTCTTGGGATGCATTAGGCGAGGTATTTCTAGTAGAGATAAGGAGGTGCTAGTCCCGTTATACAAGGCGCTGGTGAGACCTCATTTGGAGTACTGTGTGCAGTTCTGGTCTCCCATGTTTAAGAAGGATGAATTTAAACTGGAAAGGGTACAGAGAAGGGCCACTAGGATGATCCGAGGAATGGAAAGCCTGTCGTATGAAAGGAGACTTGAGGAGCTCGGTTTGTTTTCCTTAACCAAAAGAAGGTTGAGGGGAGATATGATTGCTCTCTTTAAATATATCAGAGGGATCAATATCAGGGAGGGAGAGGAATTATTTCGGCTCAGTGCTAATGTGGATACGAGAACAAATGGATATAAATTGGCAGTTGGGAAGTTTAGGCTTGAAATTAGGCGAAGGTTTCTAACCGTCAGAGGAGTGAAATACTGGAACGGCCTACCGAGGGAAATAGTGGGGGCGAAAGACCTCTCCGGCTTTAAGATTAAGCTTGATAAGTTTATGGAGGGAATGGTTTGATAGGATAACTTGATTTACACAATAGGTCAATAATGTGCCACCGCTGGTAGTTAGTACCGATGGTAAATGTTGGGATATTGAAAGTCTTTTTCCTGAGTGTCTGGATGGAGAATCTTGCCCGCATGCTCGGGGTTCAGCTGATCGCCATATTTGGGGTCGGGAAGGAATTTTCCTCCAGGGTAGATTGGCAGAGGCCCTGGAGGTTTTTCGCCTTCCTCCGCAGCATGGGGCAGGGGTCGCTTGCTAGAGGATTATCTGCTGCTTGAAGTCGTTAAATCATGATTTGGGGACTTCAACAGCTGAGTCAAGGGTGAGAGTTATTTCAGGAGTGGGTGGGTCAACTCTTGTGGCCTGTATCATGCAGGAGGTCAGACTAGATGATCATAATGGTCCCTTCTGATCTTAAGTTCTATGATTCAGCTTTCTCAAAACAAAGTATGTATTAGTCAACAGGATACAGTAGTCACAGAAATGGGTTACAAATAATGAAGGCCTATGTGCATGAACCTTACTCTGGGAGCGTGCAATAGCTAACAAGGGACTCTGGCGGGAAATTAGGTCCACAGTCTAAAGGTCTGAATTGTGGGATCCTCTCTGTGAAGAGGGATGTCAGACATGAGGAGTGACCTAAAGCTAACAGTAACCAGTCACTACTCAGACCCAGGGGGTTCAGCAGTTGGATCCAAATACAGCAGCCTGGTGATCATCCATCAGGGGATGCTTAGCCAGAGTTGTAAAGGGACTTTTGTGTTGTAGGCTTATTATGGGACTATTACACCATTATACTGTCTTGTTCCTGTTTCTAATGCAGTCATGTGTCTATTATTAATGACCAGTTTAGATTCTGATGCAGCTCTGAACGCAACCTGGATGTCCTTCTTTTCTTGAATATTGTTGTGCTGAGCTCTCATTTGGTTACTGCTAATAGATCTAGATTTGTTGGCAGCGACTGAATTGTATTCTAACAACCTGTGTGAAAGCTCGAATTTCTGATTTATGTCAGAAGTCACATAGTTGCCCTAATAGATTTGGTGTCAGCACATCCAGATGTTAACTGTGACCAGATCCTATACAATTTTAACTGTGGGGAAACTGATTCATTAGGTTCTAATTAAATGTTATACCTAGTTAGTTTTGTTATGTGAATGTTCTCATCTGTAAGAAATCAGTGGGTTATTTTCTTTAACAAAAAACCTGCCAGTACAAATTTATGACAAGCTTGGATTTTAAGAGTACTACATTAAGAATTTCCTCCCTGTTCCTCTAACACTTAAGTATTCTGTATAATCATGTTTACACTGATNACTAAGAGTACTACATCAAGAATTTCCTCCCTGTTCCTCTAACACTTAAGTATTCTGTATAATCATGTTTACACTGATAAATACTTCAGCTAACCTATTAACCTTTTAAGAATTTGAGGTGACTGTGAACACTTAACTTGTAGACACAAGCATTACTCTACAGTGTCACTATTTTTATGTATGCAGTCGTGGTTTCCATAAATTTTATTAGTGTTTCCATCACTAATAAATGTTATAGACGTTTCCTTCATCGGTTGTAATGAAAATCTACACCAGCTTTAGAAAGGGTAGACTTGTAGTGTCTTTAATGCTTTTCTTTCTTTCTTTCTTTCTTTCTTTCTTTCTTTCTTTCTTTCTTTCTTTCTTTCTTTCTTTCTTTCTTTCTTTCTTTCTTTCTTTCTTTCTTTCTTTCTTTCTTTCTTTCTTTCTTTCTTTCTTTCTTTCTTTCTTTCTTTCTTTCTTTCTTTCTTTCTTTCTTTCTTTCTTTCTTTCTTTCTTTCTTTCTTTCTTTCTTTCTTTCTTTCTTTCTTTCTTTCTTTCTTTCTTTCTTTCTTTCTTTCTTTCTTTCTTTCTTTCTTTCTTTCTTTCTTTCTTTCTTTCTTTCTTTCTTTCTTTCTTTCTTTCTTTCTTTCTTTCTTTCTTTCTTTCTTTCTTTCTTTCTTTCTTTCTTTCTTTCTTTCTTTCTTTCTTTCTTTCTTTCTTTCTTTCTTTCTTTCTTTCTTTCTTTCTTTCTTTCTTTCTTTCTTTCTTTCTTTCTTTCTTTCTTTCTTTCTTTCTTTCTTTCTTTCTTTCTTTCTTTCTTTCTTTCTTTCTTTCTTTCTTTCTTCATGCTAGAACTTCTGTACTATTCATTTTTAAGATCTTAGTGCTAGATATTTTGGTGACTTTTTCTCAGAAGCCTTTCATATGCCAAATGTTTTGTGAGGCTATCTGTAGATAAATTCGGTCATACCTCAGCAGCTGCTTTTTGGTGACTCGGGGATTGTAGTATAATACTTGTGAGCTAATGTTTAATCATGCAGTCTAAAGCAGAAGAATTAGGTAACAATTTATTAGGAAAGTTCAATCAAGACCATGTTAATTAGAATGAATGTTGTATATTTTTAGCTAGATGTGTAAACTTAAATTACTAGATGAGTAAAGTCCTGCTGTTTGACAATGCTGCAGAAAGGAAAGGGCTCACTTGCAGAGCAATGTGTGGATTTAAGTCAGTGATGTGTTGCTTATGTGTTGTTCATTGATCTGGAAAAAGGCTTTGATAGAGTTTTTCAAGAGAAGTCATCTAGTGGGATATGAGGGAGAAAATGGTACCAAAACTTTGTGTGGCTTTTTCAAGCCACATATATAAATTCAACATCAATAGTTAGAATGTCTACTGGTGAAACAGACGAACTGTCTGCAAAGAGGGAGTGCATCAGGGATCAGTATTAAGTCCTTATCTTGTTTATCTTTGACCTGGATACTGTCACAAGGAACATACAGAAGGGCACTTTGGTGCATGTTAAATAGAGCAGTATAAACAAGTCATTGTCTGTATGAAATTTTAGTATACACTGACTTTGCTAATGCTTTTTATGTAGCCTGTTGTAAAACTAGGCAGATATCTAGATAAGTTGACATACCCCCGGGAGACTTCTGTGTATGCGCAGGGGTACACGGATCTCTGGTTGTGAACCATTGATCTAATTTGTATTAACATTATTTAAAGTTATTTTCTCAAGTCATCACCAAGGAAAGAGATAACAAACTTTTATATTACAATGCACTATGCTAGAGATGTTTCTACTTTGTATCTGAAAAACAAATTGAGTTTATTTATAGTATACTGCAGTATTCCTCTTGTGTAATCTGAAGAGAAGGTTGGGATAAAACTTTTAAAGAGGGATATGCTTTCTTGGAAGATGTGTATCTTTTCAGAAATTTCTCTCTGTCAGGAATGAGTTGGCAATATCCAAAGCTCCAGTAAAGTCACCCCAAATCTTGAATGGGGCAGTGGAATATTAGCAAGGGGCTCCTGGGAACTTCTTCCAGCACAGCAGTGATTTAGGTGCATAGTTCTTATTTACAGTAACAGTCTTAATTTTCTGATGATGCTCTGAAATGAGCCTCACAGGGACCAATTGGCATAACAGCAGTAATAAACAAGATATTTATATATAACGGTAATGCCCAGAGGCCCCAGTCATGACCAGGACCCCCATTGGGCTAGATCATGTATTAAAACCTGGTCCTTAGCCTCTCCCTCCCAGTTTACAATTTGAAGCCCCTTGTCATACAGAGTGTGTGCACAATTGTATACTCAATGGAACTACGTAAATCTATCTTATCCCTCAATTTTGCAAAGAAGTGATTTATGAAGAGTTGGGATAAAGGGATACTGTGTGTGTGTGTGTGTGTGTGTAATCTAGTCCAGTCTCCTGTGCTGAGGCAGGACTAAGTAAACACGTGATAGGTGCCCAACCTATTCTTAAAAACCTACAATGATGGGGATTCCACAACCTCCTTTGGAAGACTATCCCAGAATTTAATTACCCTTATAGTTAGTTCTTTCAATCTCCGTGGCTGCAGATGACGCCCATTACTTCTTGTCCTACCTTCAGTGGCCATGGAGAACAATTGATCACTGCCGTCTTTGTAACAGCCTTTAATGTAGATGAAGACTGTTATCAGGTCCCCCTCAGTCATCTTTTCTCAAGGCTAACATGCCCAGTTCTTTTTAACCTTTCCTCATAATTGAGGTTTTCTAAACCTTTTATAAGTTTTGATGCTCTCTTCTGGATTCTCTTCAATTTGACCACATTATTCTTAAAATATGGTGCCCAGAATTTAACTAAGTACTCAACTGAGGCTTCACCACTGCTGAGTAGAGAGAACAATTACTTCCCATGTCATACATATGACGGTCCTGTTAACACACCCCAGAATATTAGCCTGTTTTTTTTTTCAACTTCGTCATATTGTTGACTTGTATTCAATTTGTGATCCACTATAATGCTCTGATTCTTTTCAGCAGTACTGCCACCTAGCCAATTGTTCCCCATTTTGTAGTTGTGCATTTGATTTTTCCTTCGTAAGTGAAGTACTTTGCACTTGCCTTTGGAGAACTGGCCTGACGTCAACAAGATGAAGTTCAATAATTTGTCAATGTTGTTTTGAAATTCTAATCTTGCCCTTCAAGGTGCTAGTAACTCCCCTCAGCTTGGTATCATCCTTCACATTTTATAAGCATACTCTCCACTCCATTATATATTATTAATGAATATATTGAATAGTACCAGACCCAAGACTGATCTCCTGCGGGACCCCACTAGATGAANGGTTGTTTTGAATTCTAACCTTGCCCTTCAAGGTGCTAGTAACTCCCCTCAGCTTGGTATCATCCTTCACATTTTATAAGCATACTCTCCACTCCATTATATGTTATTAATGAATATATTGAATAGTACCAGACCCAAGACTGATCTCCTGTGGGACCCCACTAGATGAAACCTATTTGTTTGACAGTGAACCATTGATAACTGCTCTTTGAGTACAGTCTTTCAACCACCTGTACACCCACCCACATTTCCCTAGGTTGCTTATGAGAAAGTCATATGGGACTGTGTCAACAGCTTTATTCAAATCAATATATATCATGTCTAGTTCTCTTTTCTCCCCTCCCCTCCCCCCCAGGCCAGCAATCCTGTCAAAGAAGGAAGTTAGGTTGGTTTGGCATGATTTGTTCTTGACAGATCCATATACTATTACTTGTAACCCAATAGGGGTTTACAAATAGTTAAATAATTTGTTCCATATCTTTCCAATATCAAAGTTAGTCTGACTTGTCTGTAATTCCCTGCATCCCCTTTGTTCCCCTTTTTAAAGATAGATACCATTTGCCCTTCTGCAGCTCTTTGGACCTCACCTGTGGTCCATGCATTCTCAAAGATAATTGCTAATGGTTCTGAGATTATTTTAGCTAGTTACCTAAGTACCCAAGGATGAATTTCATCAGGTCCTGTCGACTTGAATGCATCTAACTTATCTAAATAGTCTTTTAACTATTCTTTCCCTATTTTGGCTTGTGTTCCCTTGTTAATATTAATTGTTGCATATCTAGTCACCATTAACCTTATTAGTGAAGATGGAAACCAAATAGGCATTAAACCCCTCAGACTCCGTAATGTCAACTGTTACTAGCTCTCCTTCCCCATTAAGTAGAGCACCTCGACTTTTCTTTATCTTTTTCTTGTTCTCCTTTATTTATAGAACCCTTTCTTATTGCCTTATACATCCGGTGCCATTTTGCACTGTATCCTTTCTGATTCTAACCCTCATGCTAGTGTTATTCTTTTGTATTCCTTAGTAATTTCTGTTTCTGCACTTTTAGGATTCCTTTATTTTATTTCAGGTAATTAAAGAGCTCCTGATAGTCATATTGGCCTCTTATTGTTCTTTCTGTCTTTCCTTTGTGTCTGAATAGTTGGCAGTTGTGGATTTAATATTGTCTCTTTGAGAAACTGACCGCTCTCCTGAACTTCCTTTTCCCTTAGATTTTCTTTCCATGGGACCTTACCTCTTACCAGTTCTCTGAATTTGTTAAAGCTTGCTTTTTTGATGTTCATTGTCCTTATTCTGTTGCTTACTCCTTCCTTTTCCTTAGAACCACAAAATCTATTGTTTAATGATCACTTTCACCCAAATTGCCTTCCACCTTCAGATTTGCAACCAATTCCTCTGTGATGGTCAGAATCAAGTCTAAAATGGATGTCCCTCTGGTTACTTCCTCCACTTTCTGAAACAAAAACTTGTCCCCCTATACTTTCCAAGAACTTATTGGGCATCATCTTCCTACATTTGTCTCTCAACTGCAGTGCACTTCGTTGGTATCCACCTTGGTTTCTTCCTTTTAGCCCTAGTCGCAATCCCATTTTTATACACTGGTCCATGTCTCTTCAGCATTCATTTCTTTTTTTCACCGGAGGTCTGATGTTTTTGCACATGGCTTCTTCATATTCTTTCCTGATACACCTCTACCTCGATATAACGCTGTCCTCGGGAGCCAAAAACCTTACCACGTTATAGGTGAAACCGCGTTATATCGAACTTGCTTTGATCCACTGGAGTGCGCAGCCCCACCCCCCCGGAGCACTGCTTTACTGTGTTATATCTGAATTTGTGTTATATCGGGTCACGTTATATCGGGGTAGAGGGGTATTTGGCTCTTTTAGCTTGTTCATGTCATAGATCTTTGTTCTCTACACTCTTTTGGTCATTTCAGCCTCCTTGATGCCAGCACTAACATTAGATCTGTTATCCAGTATCTAAGGAGTCTTAGTTGAACACTTGGTGAATATTGAACCATAGAAACTGAACAAAGACTGGGGAAAAAACCCCGAAACATGCCAGCTTAGTCATCACCTGGACAAACAAGGACCGCATTTTCCTCTCTGAAACTGAGTTGGGGGTGAAAAGTATGTGATCAAAACAAACACAGTACACGGAATAGAGAATTACATGATGAACTAGAAGGATAAAACATTTATTGGAATATGGAACACAGAACATAAGTACATTATATGTAGCTGGAGCATGTGGTAATGATGTACGAATTGAAAAGATGAGTGGAAATCTTTGGTTTATGTGAAACGAGAAAGGAAGGCAAAGGGTAGAATTCTACCACAATGAACACAGGATATTGACATCCGGAATGGAAGAAGGTGGACATCAGGACAGTCCACATGGGTGCTAAAGTTGAAGGCAAACCAGGCTCTTATGCCGTTGAATCTGATATTTCCTCATATGTTGAAGGTGAGATTCAGAATCAAATGCAGTGCAATTACAATAGTACAAGTATATGTGCTGACCTCAGTAGTGCCCAAGGAAGAAATTGATGAATTTTATAATGACTTACAGAAAGATATACAAGTAGTTTAAAGATGATATATGTTGGGGTGGTGGAAGATGTTAATGCAAAAGTATGATTAGATGGGATATTGGCCTGAAGACGTAGGCATATTTGGGCTCTGGGAAGAAAACTAAAAAGGAGAGATGCTACTAAATTTCTGCCTGAGTCACAGCCTGGTGATAATAAACACGCTATTTCAACACAGTTGCAGAGAAAGTGGACTTGGATATCATTTGATAGGCAAATGAAGAACATGGTAAACTTGGTACTTGTGAATTGCAAATAGAAATCGTGGTGGTGGTTGTGCAGATGATTTGTGGCTGTTATTGGATCAGATTCATATGTAGATTTAAATTTTTTTATATCTTGCTCATCTATTAATTCTGCCCACCGAGCGCTCTTTTTTTTTTTTTTTAAATAATGTCCTCCTATCTTGTCTCTTAACCCCCATCGTAGATCTTCGACTAAGGGTACGTCTACACTACCCGCCGAAATCGGCGGGTAGCCATCGAACTATCGGGGATCGAATTATCGCGTCTTGTCTGGACGCGATAAATCGAGCCCCGAACGCGCTACTTCGAACTCCGGTACTCCTGCAGGACGAGCGGAGTTACCGGAGTCGACGTGGGAGCCGCGAACGTCGATCCCGCGCCGCGCGGACGCGAGGTAAGTCGCGTTAGTTCGAAGTAAGATACTTCGACTTCAGCTACGCTATTCGCGTAGCTGAAGTCGCGTATCTTACTTCGAACCCCGCCCCTAGTGTGGACCAGCCCTTAATGTGGAGGGTTGCAACATAAGGGAACAAATACCTTTGATAACTCTAAGAATCTCTGGCATTTCTAATGTAATCTAGCATTGGGATATTGGGGCGGGACCCTCATGCCCCTTTATGCCAGCTCTCTGGAATTGGGTGGGGACCTGGCGCAATTTTGGAGTCCTTCTGATGTGGGAGTTGGGGAGAACAGCAATGAATATTGTATGAAAAAAATAATGCAGTATGAATCCTGAGGCTTTAATCTTGGGAAAGTCAGTACATTCAGAATGCTCATGCACGTGGGAATGACACTGTGGCTTGTGTTATGTGACCACACAATGTTTTACTGTGTGTAGTAATACAGAATGTTACAGGCATCTCTGGTTATGAAAAGTGCAGTTCTTTAATATTGCAAGTGTAGAATGATCTAGTAATGAAAGACCCTACTGTGAATGCTCAAGGGAAGTGTTAAAATTCCCCACCATAATGTTAACTTTGGAATCTGACTTCACTGAGGTGAAATTCTCAGACTTACTACCAGATCAGCATAGATTTCTTTGCTTACAATTCCTTTTTAAAATAAAATAAAATAAAGATATTAATGTTATTTATTTTTAAATCAGAGGTATAGGGGAAACTCACTTTGTTCTGCTCCTGTAACAACGTTGCTAGATGGAATGTTACCTTCTCTCAAGCTGAGTTCTTGCTCATTATGGTGTCAAGTTCCCATAATCATTTTCTAGTACCTGTGATTTTCATCAACTATTTATCTTACCAACTGTTATCTATATGATAGCATATACATAAATGCATTCTGAGAACTATAGCTGGAGTGCTAGAAAGCTATAGTTGAGATTACTTTGTGTTTCCTATTCTAAATCCTGTGTGCTCAGTTATTTAAAACATTCCAAAGCTTTTACCTTTAGTTGATATTTTCCAGGTTTAATCTCAGCCCAACGACGAATTTTTAATTTTTGGAATGTTTAAGTAAAAATAGTTAATCACTTTTGAAGTAGGAGAACGAGGAGTGAAGTAGAATACGTTTTCTGCCATTAGTTATGCGTCAATGTATATAGACAAGATGCTACATGTGTATCCAAAGCTGTAGGAGGGGCTAGGGTTATAGTTGTATACACAATCTTAATTTTGTCACTTTCTGACTTTTGAATACTTAGCTGTGCAACTTCAGTGTTTTCTTAACTTAAACTTTACTTTGATGAAATATATATATGCTACGGGGCAGATGTATGGACAGACAAATCATAGGGAAGAAACAAAGTGATTAAAATACTTTTTTTTGCAACTAGTGTCCCTCACACAATTTTTAACCTTAACACACTTAACACTGCCTTCACCAAACAAGGACCCGCCACTAGAGAAGTAGATTGCATCATGGAATGGCCCACCCAAATACCCTGAAAGAACCTGCTTCAATATAGGGAAAAAAACTCCGACTGCCCCTAGTTGTCCCCTATCACCCCACACTGGAACTCATACAGGATATCACCAAACAATTACAACCCACACTTGATAGGGACAATATCCTGAAATAAATTTTCCCAAGCTCCCTCTTCTGGCTTTCAAACAACCCTCCACTCTCGCCAAACTCCTCATCAGAAGCAAGCTCCCCACAGACCATGACACACCAACTCAAAGTGGCACCAGACACTGCCGTAACAACAGATGCAGAACCATATCTCCTCTGTTACGATGATCAATATTCCCCATAACACATTTTTCAAGATCCCAGGATCCTACACATGCCTATCACAACATGTGGTGTACCTCATCCACTGCATCGAATGCCCCAACAACTGAGGGGGTGAAACAAGACAATCACTATGCTCTTGAACGCACTCTCAGAAAATTGATAAGTCAAAAGCACCCTATTGCCTGTGGGCAAACACTTTTTGCAAAGCAGTCACATATGTGACCCACTGGTCCTCATCATCAAAGGAAGCC
Source organism: Platysternon megacephalum (assembly GCA_003942145.1). Taxonomy (NCBI): domain Eukaryota; kingdom Metazoa; phylum Chordata; order Testudines; family Platysternidae; genus Platysternon; species Platysternon megacephalum. The sequence continues at coordinate 5,031,932 of QXTE01000120.1, forward strand.
TGCACAACACCTAAAAATGAGCCTGGGAGCTTAAATCCATAACATTGCTAAACTGTAAAAATCATGGACTCAACAGATACTGGATGTATGACTTATTGTGCGTAGTCCGTCGGTTCAACGATGACGTTTTCACACAATTTCTTTTTGTGGATTTTGGAGTGTCTCCGAAGTCCAAAGCGTGATGCGCATGCTTGTGAGCAGATTGAGCAGACAAAATCATTGGTGAGTGTCTTGGTAGCTATAGCAGTAATATTACGCTTTTCCCTTGCCGCTAACAATCGATTATTTCTGTCCTCTTCAAAGGCTTGAAAAGCTCTGAGTGTTGTGTGTAGCCATGCCGATCTATTTAACGCAGCCTTCTCAAGATCATTCGGTTTATTGCACCAAAGCGTATGCCGTTCTTGATGCTGTCCTCGTAGTGTTGTCTGGGGCGGCCTTGATTTTGGTGTCCTTGTGCCAATTCTCCATAGAACATTTTTCTGGGGAGTTGATGTTCAGGCATCCTAATGACATGTCCAACTAAGTGTAGTTGGGCTTTTATGAGCATGGCCTCGGTGCTTGTGGCATTTGACTTTTGGAGAACCTACTGGTTGGTAATTTTGTCCTGCCAGCGGATCCCCATAATGGCATGGAGAGACCGCATATGGAAGGCCTCTAGCTGTTTGATATGCCATTTGTATCGTGTCCAGATCTCACAGCCGTAGAGGAGAGATGTGAACACAAAAGAATTATGAAGTTTTATTTTTGTTGAGAGGGTTATGTTGTGGGATTTCAGGACTTTGTTACCTAACTTTCCTAATGACTGAGAAGCTTTCTGTATCCTGTTCGTGATGTCTTTGTCAAGAGATCCATCGTGGGAGATGTAGCTGCCAAGATAGATAAAACTGTCAACTTGCTTTAGTTGGAGTCCACTAATGAATATGTTAGCGGATATGGCAGAGAGCGGTGAAGATGATTGGTGCAACACCACAGTTTTTTTTCTCCAGGCTAATTGTGAGGCCAAACAATTTTGATGCTTCAGCGAAGTGATCTACGATGCACTGGAGATCTCCCTGTGTGTGTGCTAGGAGGGCCCAATCATCCGCAAAGATTGCTTCTCTTAGTAGTAGTTCTGTTACTTTTGTTTTTGCTTTACGTCTTGTAAGATTGAAGACTGAGCCATCGTGTCTGTATCTGAGCCCTCTGGAGCATGGTTGAGAACTTGGGTGAAGAAGAGGTTGAATAGTACATGGGCAAGGACACAGCCTTGTTTGACTCCATTTGAATGGAAAAGGAGTCAGTGAGATCTCCATTAAAAAGTACCTAACCTTGCATCCCCTCATGAAATAAACGAATGATCTTTACAAGTTTTGGTGGGCAACCAAGTTTGCTGAGGATCATCCATAATCCTTCTCTATGGACTGTATCAAATGCTTTTGTTAGGTTGATGAAAACACTGAACCAGATTCATGTTTCGTTAGATAGATTTTTCTTGTATTTGCCTGATACTGAAAGTCATGTCTTTGGTGCTACGACCAGGTCTGAATCCACACTGAATCTCAGGTAGATTGGCTTCTGAGACAGATGAAATCAGTCGGTTCAGGAGGACACGAGCAAAGATTTTTCCAATGACAGATAGGAGAGAGATGCCATGGTAGTTATCACAGACCATTTTGCTGCCTTTATTTTTAAATATAGGAATAATTGTGGCATCTTTGAAGTCTTGTGGCATTTCTTCACTGTCCCAGATGTTAGTAAGGATCTTCTGGAGTGTATTCCATCTCTGCCCGAGGACTTCCCTGAGCTCATCAAACTGATTTCCTTTTCTGTTTCTTCAAGTGAGGGTGGTGAGTCAATGTGGTGCTGAATAGGGTTTTGAGGTATCTGATTAATAACAGTTCTTTCAATTGAGGATGGACTGCTCAGTAATTGGCTGAAATGTTCAACCTATCTCTGTTCCATGCCCCGTTTGTTTTTGATGACTCTCCTGCCATCAGCCATCATGAGTGAACCTGTGCCCACCTTTGAACGTCCATAGACTAGCTTCAAGGAATCAAAGAACTTTTGTTTCATTCGTTTCTGCACACATTTGAGTGTCTTCTGCTACCTTCTCCCACCATTTATCTTGTATCAAGTGTAGTTGTCTTTGTTCATTGCTTTGCAGATGTTTAAATCGCTCTTTCTGAGGTGGACTTAATATAATTTTACCATATTTGGAAAGCCTCATTTTTTTTCTCTTTTCAAGAGTAGAATCATAGAATGGGAGGGGACCTCGAGAGGTCCTCTAGTCCAGTCCCCTGCACTTGTGGCAGGACTAGTTATCTAGACCATTCCTGACAGATGTTTGTCTAATCTGCTCTTAAAAAATCTACAATGATGGAGATTCCACAACCTCCCTAGGCAATTTATTCTAGTGCTTAACCATCCTGACAGGAAGTTTTTCCTAATGTCCAACCTAAGCCTCCCTTGCTGCAACTTAAGTCCACTGCTTCTTGTCCTATCCTCAGAGGTTAAGAAAAACAATTTTTCTTCCTCCTCCTTGTAACAACCTTTTACTTGTTTGAAAACTGTTATGTCCCCTATGTCTTCTCTTTTCCAGACTAAACAAACCCAGTTTATTCAGTCTTCCCTCATAGGTCGTGTTTTCTAGACCTTTAATCATTTTTGATGCTCTTCTCTGGACTCTCTCCAATTTGTCCATATCCTTCTTGAAATGTGGCGCCCAGAACTGGACACAATACTCCAGTTGAGGCCTAATCAGAGTGGTGTAGAGTGGAAGAATTACTTCTCATGTCTTGCTAACAACACTCCTGCTAGTATTGTGATTTCCTCCTCATTTTCATCAAACCAGTCACAGTGAGCCCTTTTCTTCCATCCAATGACTTATTACAACAATCTATAACCCACTAACCCACCTTTGTCCTATGACTGTAGAGGTATTAATTGCTCACTTCATCTTAAATGTTTTCCCTGCAACATGTGTTTACCTCACGGGTAGTCAGTAGGCGGACTGCAAGCCAAATCCGGGCTATCAGATGCTTTTGAATGGCCCCTGACATGTTTTTATTTACTTATTATCATTATTGTTTTTTATTATTTTCTCTGGAGTCTGGACCTGGAGTATAGCTTGACCAAGAAATTTGGACCTTAACAAAAAATAAAATTGACTACCCCTGTTTTATCCTTTTTGTTAAATAATCTGACCTGAAGAAGAGCTCTGTGTAGCTCGAAAACTTGTCTTTCACCAACAGAAATTGGTTTAATCAAAGTTATTTCATCCACCTTGTGTGTCTCGTGCTTTTTAAAACTTCCGACCACAACCTGCTGCATTTGCAACTTTCTGAGAGTCCTATAATTTATTAATTTCAGAAATTGGTAATATTCTACATCTGCTACTGTATGTCATTTGATATATACCATTAGCTTTAACATCTTATAAACAGCTGAGCAGCATCCAATTGTAACATTAGAGATTTCAGTTGCTGTAATGCTTATCTGCAGCAAAAGTTTCAAGTTCTGCAGAAGGTACATAGGCTTTGTATAATATTTATCTTAGCTGGTGCATCCTGATCCATAACAAATGTCCAGAGAACCGTAACTTATTTCCGAAAAACAGAATATGATGATGTTTTCCCCTTCGTGTGTTATCTTATAAGCACAATATAGTAACTTCAACAGTTTTTAATTCTGCGAAAGTGCCAGTAAAAAATGTTCTCCAGACGTGTTGTGGATACTGCAGACTTAAAAATTGTAGTCATGCTGCTTTGACAGTAGCCAAAATAATTCCTTGACTCCTTGATTATACAGGATTGCTATTCTTAATTGTATAGTGTTTGGCTATGATTACTACATTCTTTAATCATATTTGGGAAAGTATAAATCCGTAAATTACCTTGGAAGAATTCTTGTTTAGTCTGCTCTAGGGCTGCTTCCACATAATTTCTCCCTTCTTCTTCCCTCATCACTTATTAGATGAGTGTGGTTCTAGTATTAGTGAGTGTCTGTGCCTAGCTTTTACTATTTAGATTTAACTAAACTGTCACCATAACCATTAGAGTGCTGTTGCCATTCATGGTATCACACGCACACGAATAAGACCAGTCAAAGTTGTTAATCCAGAGGGAGCTCTGCCACTTCATACTGTAGCTGCTCATACGTTTGTTCTTTTTCAGGAATCGATAGCAGATACAATGAAGGCTGTAGGGAGCTGGCCAACTACCTTCTCTTTGGTTTGTACAACCAGAATAACAATGACTTTGAGAAAACTGGGTTTCCTGAAGAAGTTCTTGATGGTGAGTAATATAATGTTAAGTATTGTATTTGCACACTTGCTTGTCAATGTCTAGGGCCCTACAAAATTCACGGCTATGAAAAAGGCGTCATGGACTGTGAAATCTTGTCTCCCCGGTGTGCTTTTACTCTATACTATACAGAATTCAAGGGGGAGACCAGCCTTTCTCAAATTGGGGGTCCTGGCCCAAAAGGGAGTTGCGGAGGGGCGGGTCACGGGGGGGGGAGGTGTAGTATTGCCACCCTTACTTCTGAGCTGACTTCAGAGCTGGGCGGCCAGAGCGCGGCGGCTGTTGGCCCAGGTCTGAAGGCAGCGCCCCGCAGAAGTGCAGAAGTAAGCGTGGCCGTACCATACCATGCCACCCTTAATTCTGCACTGCTGCTGGCGGCAGCGCTACTTTCAGAGCTGGACTCCCAGCCAGCAGCTGCTGCTCTGCAGCTGCCCAGCTCTCAAGGCAGTGCCACCGCCAGCAGCAGCGCAGAAGTAAGGGTAGCAGTACCGCAACCCCCCCATACAATAACCTTGCAATCCCCTCCCCCGCCCAACTCCTTTTTGGGTCAGGACCCCTACAATTACAACACCATGACATTTCAGATTTAAATAGCTGATATCATGAAATTTATGATTTTTAAAATCCTATGACTGTGAAATTGACCAAAATGGACTGTGAATTTGATAGGGCCCTATCAATGTCCATTTCTTGAAAAATGAGGTACATAGTTACACTTGGAGTTTTCTGTACAGTTTAAAAAAATTAATGAAAATTCATGTGGATGTATATTGGTAAACCAATATAAACTCTAATCATATAAAAATGATAGAGTTAATGGAATTGAAAGGGTATTGGCTGAACTGGGTACCAAAATTAACATGAAATCTCAGGTGTTTAAAAGTTTAAAATATTCTTTGGACTAATATGTTACGTTGGGTTGAGAGGAGGAGGCGAAGCAAATAAAAGTAAGGAATTCTGTGAAGTATCTAACGTCTACACTTAGGCGATNTCAATGTCCATTTCTTGAAAAATGAGGTACGTAGTTACACTTGGAGTTTTCTGTACAGTTTAAAAAAATTAATGAAAATTCATGTGGATGTATATTGGTAAACCAATATAAACTCTAATCATATAAAAATGATAGAGTTAATGGAATTGAAAGGGTATTGGCTGAACTGGGTACCAAAATTAACATGAAATCTCAGGTGTTTAAAAGTTTAAAATATTCTTTGGACTAATATGTTACGTTGGGTTGAGAGGAGGAGGCGAAGCAAATAAAAGTAAGGAATTCTGTGAAGTATCTAACGTCTACACTTAGGCGATAAGGTGGCTTTGCATATTGGCATCCTGTTTTCATATCAAGAGATAAAAAAAATCTTTTATGCTGAAAGGGTACATCAGGTTTCTGCCCCCCATTTTTCTTTTTGAGTGATCTCTATAATGCAGTACGACCCCTCAAGAGTAATATCATACTAGAACAAATAAGTCTGTTTATACAATATTACGTAAAGTGCTCAACATTATGACATTATATTTTTTCAAAGCATATGGTGAGACAAGCCTGCAGATAAGAGGTTAGAATAGTCATAACTGTGTTGCTGAGAAAGAAAGTAATATGCTTTTTTTTTTTTTTCCCCAAAAATGGGTAGCTATTAAGTGAAAGTGGGATTGATCTAGTAACATTTTCCATCATGTATTTCTGTTATGCTTGCAGATTTTTTTGAATTGGGTACTTGTAGGAAAAATTTTCCTGTTCAGTTCCTTAGGTTTCTGTGTAGATATAATTTAGATTTCTAGTTAAGTTTGTAGCTATGAAGTTAATGTAGTAATCTCTGATTTGACTCTTGTTTTGGTTATTGCAGATGTAATCATATTAATAAAACCTGACAGTGTCCATCTGTATTGTAACCCTGTAAACTACAGTTATCTTTTGCCATATGTGGCATACTGGAGAAACTTGCATTTCCATTGCCTGACTGAAAATGAGGTAAGTGAAGGCAGAATAAGTACACTGAGAACTGCATGTATGTAACGTTTCACTAGTGACTGAGACTCAAAGGTTTACACCTACATTTTTTGCAAAGTTGTCTTTTCGATAAACTGCAGCTGCCTTTTGACCCTAATGAGAAGCACTACATTTTTGTTTATATTCTTATGTTAAGTTATACAGAAATATATTACTTAACACTATGTGCTATTTTAGAGGAACAAATCAAACAAAGGTGAGGAATGGGTTTTTTTCCTGGTTCTTCCTCCCTTGACAGTGTCATTGATTTGACAGAAATTGGTGGTCATGTTGCAAGAAAAGAATATTTGTGGCATAAGCAAAATATAGAATCTGAATTAAGTACCACAGCGAACACTGAGATACCCAAGAGTAGCTTTTTAATTACTAAAGTCCTTTTTATATTAGTCCAAGTACTTGAAAGTGCAAGTAATTTAGAAGAGAAGGGGAAATATAAATCAGAATCTGTGAAAAGCTTGGTTTAGTTTAACCATTTAAAGAAAAAATATTTTTTGTTCTTTGTTTATTTCAAGAGACTACTCCTGTCCCTACTCAAGTGAACGGCAGTTTTTCCACTAACTTTAATAGGAACAGCTTTGGCCATGTCTTGTGATCATAATAAATTAAGCATCACTTTAAGCACTATCCCTTTCAAATTCTGGTAGATTTAGCAAGAAGTTGATTTATCTTAAATTTCCACTCCTTCACTTGGATCCTTTGTATCTCCATGAAGTGTTGGTTCATATGCACTAGTGTGCTGGACAGCCTGGTACTTAACTACTGAGACTGTCCCCTGGAACTGACCTGGACTGAGCTACTTTTGACTGTGAACGTGTGCCGTAATACCTGGCAGTATATAGCAACAGCCTCCACATGGACGGTTGTTGTGGAGCCTATCATCTGCTGATCTAGGTACTCAGAATAGTCGGCATGTCCGCCACTCCCACCCCCGCCCCCCAACAAATCCAACGGAAAGGGAAAAACTTGGCCCACATTGGGTCCAGAGTCTCTTTGCCCCGATGAAGATCTCTCTTATCCCCCTCTCCTAAATTATTGTGCTGAAATACACTGGTGGAAAGAGGATTGACATGTGGAGCTGGGAGCAGATTGGGGAAGAATGAATGGGAAGTGGTGGGCATCAGCTTCTGGCTGCAGCCCTTTGTAAAGTTTCTAGGAGAAGGGAAGAGAAGCTTTTTATCCCCGGCATAGGCTATTTCCTCTCCTCCCCTATGCCTGCATGAAAGTGTGTGTAAAGGTTGGGAGGTGCAGTGGGTGGGTTATCTATCTAGAGGATGGATCAGTAGAGATTGTGGAAAGGACAAATAGAAGGACATGAACAAGAGGATAGAGGGAAAAGGAAGATTTGAAAGAGGAACTTTTGTACAGGAAACACTAATTGAAATGTTACGTTGATAGTCTAATTACTAAAGTTGCCATAAATGTAACCTCCTTTTTTTCTCTTCTGTAGCTTTTGAGGTGACTCTAAAAATTTTTCAGTTAAAAATATAGTTATTCTCATCACAACGTAACTGATCTCTGTCACGGAAGTCTGATGTGACTACTGATACTGTCAGCTGCTTTCTTTTTCCAGGGCTACAGGGGAGCAAATGAGCATAGTGGGAACTTCAAAATTATCAGTCTGACAACTTGGGCTGCAGTTTCATTCCAGAGGGCTGTAGTTTGTCAAAGGGGATTTCCAGTCTGACAGAACTGGGGAAGCCCAGGAGATTTAGCTGTTTGCCTCAACTGCAAGAGGTGGCTGGATAGTGTGGGGTAAGAGGAATTTGGGGTAGAGAAGGAGTATGGATAAAGGGGGAGGCACAGAAGCTGGCTGTGGAGCAGAGCTGGAGAACAGGTTGAGTAGTGGAGGTTCTCAATACTTACCTTGTAACTTGAAGTTGGTGGAGAGAAGCAGAGCCGCTGTATGTCCTGTCTTCACTCCCCAACCCCTACTTATTACATATATTTAGATTTATAGCAAAAGAAATATAAAAGCTATGAGGTGTATTTTGTATAGTACTCTAGCTGTGTTTGATAGAAACTTTAGAATATAAGCATCCAACTAAAATAAACAGCTTGCCCACAAGCCAAAACATCTGTAACGAAATTTAAATGTTGACCCTCATCAGACTTGCCGGGTGCCTGGAAAGTCAACACACCCAGGCTATGCCAAACCATGGGTGGCAGTAGGTTCCAAAGCTGAGGGCCCCGTGCTAATTAATAGTAATCATTAATCATGCACAGCATCATAAATGTGCTGTGCAATTAGAAATATTTTAATATGTTTAAGAAGATAAAGTGGGTTTGAAAAAACTGCTTACTTTGCTATTCTCTGATTAGATTCATCGGGTGTGATCTGCTCTGGCTAAGTATTAATGAAATCTCATGATGCTGATTCAAATTGCTGATTATGAACAGAAAGATGAGCCAAATGCCCTAATATATTTGAAGTGTATAATGAAATAAACTGAAAATTCTGAGGTTCCTTGTACTGTAAAGATGCTGATTTCTGGGTTACATTTCTTCAAATGTATATGGGACTGCCAGTTTCCTAGAGAACTTCTGGCTGTTCATAGGAGCTGTGAATTCTTGTCATCCTTCAGACACCATTTTAGATTGATTCTTTCTGACAAATGATCACCTGTGGCTGTTTGTTAAAGCGTTTAGTTTTCCTTTACAATGGCATACCAAAGCTTTAAAAAGGAACAAGTCACATGGGGCTTGTGCAGCTCTTATAGAATCTTGCAAAATTTAGTGTTCTCCGATCTTTCCACTTGGTCACAATGTTTTTGAGGTGACTGTACTGAACAGTGATGGAAAAGAAGTGCCATTGAAAACATGTCTTATAAATAGAGATATAGCATAATAAAGAGACTTATTTTAAATTCTTACTTATCACGTTTCAGAAATATACTGACTGTATACTACATATGTGATGGAATATATTTACAATTGTACTGAAAAGCCTTAATGAGCGACCTTCCAGTAGCCCCCTGGAAACCAGAAAAGCTAGTTCTGAAGGCATTTTAAAATCTAATTTGAGTAACCGACAAAGTCACTTGGGAACAGGTTTTGAACTGAAAGAGTACGCTCCAACTCCCTCATAGCTCTAAAGCAGGGGTTTTCTCAACAGATTTTTTTGGTGGCTTCAGTGTGGCCACCAATTCTTGCTGGTGGCCGCTCTGACAATTTTTCCTAAAATACTTAATTAAGTTCAGGAAAAACAAATATGCACATGTACATGTTCAAATCATTGAAATGTATTTATGTAGGTTTTTTTGCAGACTCAATAATACAAATAATGTACATTTGTCTCTATTCTTTACTGGACCCAAACAGATTAGAAACAAATAAGGTGCTTTGTATGTTCTTATCTTTTGCTTTTTTGGTTGCTTGCTAGCTAGTAGGTCTCTTTGTGTGAAAAGTGATATTTGTATGTTTAATATCACTTTTCACAGCAGTAGACTTGCTTGCTGTCTGGGAGGCAGTGTAAAGTGATATTAACAAACCTACAAATATCACTTTTCACAACAGACTTGCTCAGCCCTGGCAAGCCAGGGGACAAATTAAGCCCTGGATGGGGAAGGTGGGTAGGGAGGCAGCAGAGGCCGGGGCAATGGATGGGGGGCTGGGGAGGCAGCAAGGGCCAGGGGCGATGGGGGAATGGAGATGGAGGGGTAGGGGAGGCAGCGGGGGTTGAGCCCAGGGCCGGCACCTGTCACTGCACGGCTGGGGCCGAAGCCCAGTGGCCTGAGCCCAGTGGCCTGAGCCCAGGCCCAGTACCCACCGCCACACAGCTGGGGAACGGAGTGTGCGGACGAAACCTGGGGCCAGAGAACACAGCAGAGGCCAGGGGCAATTGGGGGGCGGGGGAATGTGAGCCCAGGGCTGGCACTTGCTGCCCCGTGGCTGGAGGCCGGAGCCTGATCCCGAGGCCCTACGGCTGGAGCCCCAAATCTGCGGCCATGGGATGGAGCCTGCTGCCATGCAGCCAAAGCCTGGGCCCAGAGCCTGCCACCCCAGGTCTGAAGCCTGAGTCTCACTCCTCCCGGGAAGGTGGGGAACTCTCACTAGGTGCCTGCTCCTCTGGCATTTGTGGCTCCAGAGGGGGGCAGGGCCCAATCCGTTCTGGCAGATCGGGGGTGGGGCCACTGCTTTGTGCCTACCCCCAATCACCACCCAGGAGATTTGAGAAACACTGCCCTAAAGTGTTAGAAATAGTAAGTCTTCCCCCAACCATGCTACTATACGCATATATAGTAGAGGGATCAAGAAGACAAGATTGTCTAGTGGCCAGAGCGGCGGAGTAGTGTTAAGAATTCTAGGTGCCATTCCCAATTCTGCCACTCCCTTGCTGTGTGACTTGGGGCAAATCATTTCACTTCCCTGTTCCACTTTCATCAGATGTAAAATGGTGATAACTGTTTTTCTCTCCGTAATCTTCTGTGGTAAATAACTAGTTAAAGAGTCTTGAGATTCTCCAATGAAAAGAATACCTTGCACTTAGAGCTCTTTCATTATGATGTGCACGTTTCCATGCAAAAATGCCTGTTGGTCTTAACTGTCCATATTGTAGTAGGTGGTGGAGGGAGAGGCTTTCTTGGAAATTGAGAGTGAAGTATTCGTGCTTTCTCCTGCATAGCCTTGTAAAAACATGTTCACTTTTGTACTTCAGTTTTGCAAACAGTTCCCTTTGGCCTTTATATGTTCATACTATGATGGCTAAAATCCCCAGAGCATAGTGGTTAAATAAATAGCTTTAGAGAGCCTTTGTACGGAATAGTGTAATGTACGATCAGCATTGGTTATGCAAAATGGCAGTTATCACCTTTATTGAAAATGTATTTTAACTGTAAAGATCTCCAGCCAGAAAATGTTGATGATAATAATATAATATATGGAGATATACCTATCTCATAGAACTGGAAGGGACCCTGATAGGTCATCAAGTCCAGCCCCCTTGCCTTCACTAGCAGGACCAAGTACTGATTTTTTCCCCAGATCCCTAAGTGGCCCCCCTCAAGGATTATATTTACAACCCTGAGTTTAGCAGGCCAATGCTCAAACCACTGAGCTATCCCTCCTAAAGTTAGGTTTAATAAAACTAATTTTTAAATTATTCCTGTCAGTATGAAGATGAAGAAGCTGCAGAGGAGTTTAAAATTTCCAGCTTTGTAGACATGGTTCGAGATTGTAGTCGAATCGGCATTCCTTACAGCTCCCAAGGTGGGTTAATACTGTATTACTTCATTGTTTTGGTGAATGATTTGATCATTTGTTTGTCAGAATAGAAGTATGACGTTGTAACAACAATAAGTTAAAATACCTCTGGACACTTTTTTATTGCAAGTGAGCCTGATAATTTATCCATCTCATTTTAATGTATTACTTTATATCAGGTTTTGGATTTCTTAGAATCTGAAACTTAAATTACTGAGGTTTTTATTTTCTCTTCAGAGAACATAGTGTGTGTGCACTCTGCATAGTGAATGCTCATAGCCTGAGGCAAANTACTGGACCCAAACAGATTAGAAACAAATAAGGTGCTTTGTATGTTCTTATCTTTTGCTTTTTTGGTTGCTTGCTAGCTAGTAGGTCTCTTTGTGTGAAAAGTGATATTTGTATGTTTAATATCACTTTTCACAGCAGTAGACTTGCTTGCTGTCTGGGAGGCAGTGTAAAGTGATATTAACAAACCTACAAATATCACTTTTCACAACAGACTTACTCAGCCCTGGCAAGCCAGGGGACAAATTAAGCCCTGGATGGGAAGGTGGGTAGGGAGGCAGCAGAGGCCGGGGCAATGGATGGGGGGCTGGGGAGGCAGCAAGGGCCAGGGGCGATGGGGGAATGGAGATGGAGGGGTAGGGGAGGCAGCGGGGGTTGAGCCCAGGGCCGGCACCTGTCACTGCACGGCTGGGGCCGAAGCCCAGTGGCCTGAGCCCAGTGGCCTGAGCCCAGGCCCAGTACCCACCGCCACACAGCTGGGGAACGGAGTGTGCGGACGAAACCTGGGGCCAGAGAACACAGCAGAGGCCAGGGGCAATTGGGGGGCGGGGGAATGTGAGCCCAGGGCTGGCACTTGCTGCCACGTGGCTGGAGGCCGGAGCCTGATCCCGAGGCCCTACGGCTGGAGCCCCAAATCTGCGGCCATGGGATGGAGCCTGCCGCCATGCAGCCAAAGCCTGGGCCCAGAGCCTGCCACCCCAGGTCTGAAGCCTGAGTCTCACTCCTCCCGGGAAGGTGGGGAACTCTCACTAGGTGCCTGCTCCTCTGGCATTTGTGGCTCCAGAGGGGGGCAGGGCCCAATCCGTTCTGGCAGATCGGGGGTGGGGCCACTGCTTTGTGCCTACCCCCAATCACCACCCAGGAGATTTGAGAAACACTGCCCTAAAGTCTTAGAAATAGTAAGTCTTCCCCCAACCATGCTACTATATGCATATATAGTAGAGGGATCAAGAAGACAAGATTGTCTAGTGGCCAGAGCAGGGGAGTAGTGTTAAGAATTCTAGGTGCCATTCCCAGTTCTGCCACTCACTTGCTGTGTGACTTGGGGCAAATCATTTCACTTCCCTGTTCCACTTTCATCATATGTAAAATGGTGACAACTGTTTTTCTCTCCGTAATCTTCTGTGGTAAATAACTAGTAAAGAGTCTTGAGATTCTCCAATGAAAAGAATACCTTGCACTTAGAGCGCTTTCATTATGATGTGCACGTTTCCATGCAAAAATGCCTGTTGGTCTTAACTGTCCATATTGTAGTAGGTGGTGGAGGGAGAGGCTTTCTTGGAAATTGAGAGTGAAGTATTCGTGCTTTCTCCTGCATAGCCTTGTAAAAACATGTTCACTTTTGTACTTCAGTTTTGCAAACAGTTCCCTTTGGCCTTCATATGTTCATACTATGATGGCTAAAATCCCCAGAGCATAGTGGTTAAATAAATAGCTTTAGAGAGCCTTTGTACGGAATAGTGTAATGTACGATCAGCATTGGTTATGCAAAATGGCAGTTATCACCTTTATTGAAAATGTATTTTAACTGTAAAGATCTCCAGCCAGAAAATGTTGATAATAATAGGTATATCTCCATATATTATATTATCTCATAGAACTGGAAGGGACCCTGATAGGTCATCAAGTCCAGCCCCCTTGCCTTCACTAGCAGGACCAAGTACTGATTTTTTCCCCAGATCCCTAAGTGGCCCCCCTCAAGGATTATATTTACAACCCTGAGTTTAGCAGGCCAATGCTCAAACCACTGAGCTATCCCTCCTAAAGTTAGGTTTAATAAAACTAATTTTTAAATTATTCCTGTCAGTATGAAGATGAAGAAGCTGCAGAGGAGTTTAAAATTTCCAGCTTTGTAGACATGGTTCGAGATTGTAGTCGAATCGGCATTCCTTACAGCTCCCAAGGTGGGTTAATACTGTATTACTTCATTGTTTTGGTGAATGATTTGATCATTTGTTTGTCAGAATAGAAGTATGACGTTGTAACAACAAGAAGTTAAAATACCTCTGGATGCTTCTTTTTATTGCAAGTGAGCCTGATAATTTATCCATCTCATTTTAATGTATTACTTTATATCAGGTTTTGGATTTCTTAGAATCTGAAACTTAAATTACTGAGGTTTTTATTTTCTCTTCAGAGAACATAGTGTGTGTGCACTCTGCATAGTGAATGCTCATAGCCTGAGGCAAATAAATAATTTGCATGCCGGGAAAAGTGGTTGGCTAAGTACAGAAGTTCTCTGTTCTGATGGGGGGCTTCAGATAAATACACTTTTGTATAAGGAAAGAATAAACTTTTTTTTAATTCAAGCTTCCTGTTTTAGAACAGAATAAACTTGACAGCATGATTTCCTGTATGATCTGTTGCCAGACTTGCAAGCTGAACTTTTTAATTTTATATTCCTTCATAAATGTGTTCAGGAATGGAAACAGCATACAGTATGTGGTGCAAAAATACTGCAATGCACTTGCCCTGTAATTGTTGACTTTTTTTTTTTTTTAAAAAAAGAGCAATATACTGTTGCAGAGAAATCTTTGAGCTATGCATTTACCATAAGTCTGGCTTTCTGTTGATGGCTGGTAACCACTGTTGATAGTTATGGTTGCATTCCATATTCACCTCTAACTCTCCTTTATTTTGGTGCTCATAACTCACATTTCGTTTGTATGAACACTTTTCTTGCTTGGTCTTGACAAAAGGTGAAATTTATTTGCAAATTTGTGCAAAATCAGTTCAGGCAGTATTGTGTTGCGTGAATGTAGAAAATGTACCTCTCCTATAATGTATTTTCTGATAAGAAAATTTGCACTCATAACTGAAATAGCAGAAGCTAGTAACTTTTAAACTTGTTTCTTAAATAATCATCCATCCTTAGAAGTGGAAGATGCAATAGTTTTCAAGTCCTAAATATATGAAGAACCATTGTCCTAGTCTGAGTTAAGGATGCACTTTTTCTTGTAGAGTTCCTAAATTCTGCTGGACGGTAGTCACTCTCTGATTCAAGCAGTTTATAAGTTCTGCTGATAAACTTATGCACTCATCAAGCTCAATAGCTTTAATTTTTTTTACTTAGATGGAAAAAAAATTGCATAAAGCAACATTTAGCATAAGTGACTGCTTGAGAGGAAGTTCAGAAAGTTAAGCTTTACTTCCTCTGGTATTTTGGATATTTTATGATACAATGTGTCACTTATAGCAGGGGTTCTCAACCTTTTTCTTTTTGAGTCCCCCCCAATATGCTATAAAAACTCCATGCCCCACCAGTACCCAACAACTGTTTTTCTACATATAAAAGCCAGGGCCGGCGTTGTGGGGGTAGCAAGCAGGGCAAGTGCCTGGGGCCCCGTGCCACAGGGGGCCCCGCAAAGCTAAGTTGCTCAGGCTTCGGCTTCAGCCCAACATGGCAGGGTTCAAGGCCCTGGGCTTCAGCTTTGCACAGCGGCGCTTTGGCTTTCTGCCATGGTCCCCAGAGAGCCTAACATTGGTCCTGCTTGGCAGACTCCCTGAAATCTGCTCACGGCCCCCGAGGGGGCCCCGGACCCCTGGTTGAGAACCGCTGACTTATATTTCTGGTTTCCTTTGCTTATTTACCGTTTGCTTCATAGGCCTAAAATTCTACCAACACATTTCAATGTGAGTAGTTCTGTTAAGTTGAATGGGACTGCTCATGAGTGTAAAGTTAGCCATCTGCTGAAGTGTTTTGTGGGACTTGGACCTCAGTCTTTATCATAAATTGTAAAAGACGTACGGCACGGTCTAACCAGTGTTGTGGGAAAAACATTTAACATTCTGGAAATTCTGTAATACTGAATATTGTTTCTCAACTTTGCCAGGTTAACTTACCAGGTTAACTTTTTCATGCAATTTATTTTTAGTCCAACCCCCCAAAAAGTATATTGGACAATTTTCCACAAGTAGAATACTGCTGTACATAAACTATTTTGCTTCTTAATTACATATACAGTCTATATTGTAGATCTTGCAGCTAGTTCTGTATTCTTCCTTTTGTATCAAAGATCAATAGGTTGTTTTCTTCGGCTTTCAGTTGAACTCTGCTTTTTTGTAACAAGCACAGTGAAATATTTAAACTACAGTAAAAGCTGTGTTATCTGGCCCTGTACCAACCGGAAAGCTCTCTAAACCGGCATTTCTAATCTTCATAGAAAGTCCGGTTTATAGTCCGGTTGGTGCAGGGTCGGCAGGCTCCCTACCTGGCTCCACGTGGCTTCCCGGAAGCAGCGACATGTCCCTGCTGCTCCTAGGCGGAGGAACGGCAATGAGGGATTTAGTGTGCGTGAGGGGTTGCGGGGCTGGAGGTTGGGGTGCGGGAGGGGTTGCAGGTTGCAGGCTCTGGGAGGGAGTTTGGGTGCGTGAGGGGGCTCGGGGCAGAGGGTTGGGGTGTGGCAGGGGTCTTGGGGTGCTGGATTCGGGGGGCACTCACCTCTGGCAGCTCCCCACAAGCGGCGACCTGTCCCGGCTGCTCCTAGGTGGAGGCGCGGCAGGCGGCTCTGTGAGCTGCCTCCGCCTGCAGGCGCTGCCCCTGCAGATCCCATTGGCCACAGTTCCCAGCCAATGGGAGCTGCGGAGCCCAAACTCCCTCCCTCTTAGTTAACGGGCATTTTTCACTTACTGGCACCCCCCATTCCTCCAACATGCCTGATAAAAAAGCTTTTATGGTATATTTAAAGGAATATTTCAAGTTATTTGTTAGACCCTCAGAACAACTTTGGCACATTGTAGAAAGGTGAGATATATTAAACTGATGCTTTTATTGTAGTCATTTAACATTTTTTGTGAAATATTTGATCCCTGTAGGTCATCTACAGATATTTGATATGTTCATTGTAGAAAAGTGGCCAGTAGTGCAGGCCTTTGCACTGGAGGGGATCGGTGGCGATGGCTTCTTTACCATGAAATACGAGGTATGTATTAAGCAAGTACTTCAGTTTATCGTTAGGGCTAAGATTTTGTCACAGATATTTTTAGTAAAACTCAGACACAGGTCACGGGCAAAAAAGTAAAATTCACGGAAGTTGTGATCTGTCCATGACTTTTACTAAAAATATCTGACAAAATGGGGATCTGTGGGTCCCCATACCCCTGAAGCGGATAGCTACACAGGGGCTAGGAACCGCCTGCAGCAGCTGTGGGCTGTGGGGTATCCCTGCCGCCTGCAGCTCTGGGGGTCCTCTGCAGCCGCCTGCGGGGGCCAGGATCCGTGGGTTACCCCTGCTGCCCGCAGCTGCAGGGGCTTGCAGCAGCTGGGAGCTGTGGGGTTCCCCCGCCACCGGCGGGGGCCAGGAACTGCGGGGGAGTTTCCTCGGCAGCAGCTTGGAGTTCCGGGGCCAACAGAGGTGGCGGAGGTACCCCGCAGCTCCCTGCCCCCGCAGGCGGCGGGGGACCCTGCAGCTCCCGACCACCGCAGGCTGAAGTCACGAAGGTCGCTGGAAGTCACGGATTCTGTGATTTCCGCGACCTCCGTGACTAAATCGTAGCCTTAGTTATGGTTACCTAAACATAGAATTCTCTCCTCCAATCTCTTCCTCTCAAACAAAATTATCCAGGTATGAAGTGAGCAGTATTCAGTTGTGGACTAGTGACATGTTTGCGGTCTATTACCTTATGAACTAAGTGTACTAGAAACTGGTGCTTTTTTCCACTGGAGAGCTATGAATCTCCCTTTCTAGTGATGTAGAGCTTTTGTTTTGAACCCTGCTAGGTGGTAAGATATAGATCTGAAAATAATAAAACATTTTAGATCATTGTTAAGGTACTTATGGCCCATCATCTAAGGAAAGAGGGAGTGACCGTAACTTCTTATTTGGATGATTTGTTGGTTCAGCTGTTCTGACTGGCAGGTTCTCTCTCCTAAGTCAGGTTTTTGTGAGGCAGCATGGCTCACTGGATCAGGCACCAGACTGGTGGATTCCAGTCCCAGTTCTGTCACTGACGTGCTGTTTCACTTTGGGCAAGTGTAGTAGCCTGTGTGCTTCAGTTTCCCTTATTGTAAAATGGAGATAATAAAAGTTACCTACTTTGTCTACAGAAGAGAGCGCTATATAAGTACCATTTAACATTTTTTTTTTTACTTCATTTCACCTTCCTGGAATGCTGCATTGCTATGCAGACATCTCTGGTTCTCTGCTGTCCCAGTTCTATTAATTTACTGTCTAAATATTCCTGCCTCATCTCTAGGCATGGGTGCTCTTCATCTAGGCTCCTCTATGGAGGCCCAGTTGCTACACATACCTTTTATTTTTTTCTGTCTTCTGTTACTCATCTGTCTGTCTTTAGACAGCTTAAACAACCTCCACTCTCTTGTTCAAGTAAAAATTTGGCCCATCTGTGCTACAGATCTGCCTTTCTTTTCCTCAACGGTGTTCATGTACTTCACTGCTTTGACTCTTCTTCTGAAATCCTCATCCATGCTTTCATTTCCTCGTACCGTCTTGTGCTGTGAACCTGTCAGCTCTCGAAAGGTGTGAACACGGTCTGAATAGATAGGAGCTCTAATGAAGGTTTGACTAGTGCAGTGATACTCAGACAGGCTCCCGAGCTGCAAGTGGCTCTTCAATGTGTTTCCTGTGGCTTTTTGCAGTAGATATTAAAACACTGTGATTTAATTATTAACCAATGAATTCACATGACTGTAGCTCTTTTGGGTAATGTTGATACCTAATTTGGCTCATGAACCACTGAGGTCTGAGTATCACTGGACTAGATGATGATGATCCTTTTTGGTCTTAAAATCTATGGGTGAGACCTTGGCTCCATTGATGTCAATGGGAGTTTTGCCACTGACTTCA
Organism: Platysternon megacephalum; assembly: GCA_003942145.1. Taxonomy (NCBI): domain Eukaryota; kingdom Metazoa; phylum Chordata; order Testudines; family Platysternidae; genus Platysternon; species Platysternon megacephalum. The sequence goes on from QXTE01000120.1 coordinate 5,050,513, forward strand.
TTGGGACTTGGATTTTACTCTATGAATCTATTGAGAGACCTCTAAGGGTATGTCTACACTGCAATACAAATCTTCCAGCTGTCCTGGGTCAGCTGATTTGGGCACGTGGGGCTTGTGCTGTGGAGTTATAAAATTGCAGTGTAGACGTTTGGGCTTGGGCTGAAACTTGGGCTCTGGGACCCCAAAGATATTTCAGGGTATTACGTGCTGCATAAACAAAGTTGTTGCCTATTCCCTTTCTGTATTTTGTTTGAGTTTTAGGTCTTCAAACTAGTGGTATATTGATGCTTTTAACACAATAATGCAGCCACACATCCCCCATTCTCTTTAGTTCAAAATTATCATAGAATCTCAGGGTTGGAAGGGACCTCAGGAGGTCATCTAGTCCAACCCCCTGCTCAAAGCAGGACCAAACCCAACTAAATCAGCCCAGCCAGGGCTTTGTCAAGCCTGACCTTAAAAACCTCTAAGGAAGGAGATTCCACTACCTCCCTAGGTAACCCATTCCAGTTCTTCACCACCCTACTAGTGAAAAAGTTTTTCCTAATGTCCAACCTAAACCTCCCCCTCTGCAACTTGAGACCATTACTCCTTGTTCTGTCATCTTCTATCACTGAGAACAGTCTAGATCCATCCTCTTTGGAACCCCCTTTCAGGTAGTTGAAAGCAGCTATCAAATCGCCCCTCATTCTTCTCTTCTGCAGACTAAACAATCCCAGTTCCCTCAGCCTCTCCTCGTAAGTCATGTGCTCCAGCCCCCTAATCATTTTTGTTGCCCTCCGCTGGACTCTCTCCAATTTATCCACATCCTTCTTGTAGTGTGGGGCCCAAAACTGGACACAGTACTCCAAATGAGGCCTCACCAGTGCTGAGTAGAGGGGAATGATCACATCCCTCGATCTGCTGGAAATGCCCCTACTTATACAACCCAAAATGCCATTAGCCTTCTTGGCAACAAGGGCACACTGTTGACTCATATTCAGCTTTTCGTCCACCGTAACCCCTAGGTCCTTTTCTGCAGAACTGCTGCCCAGCCATTCGGTCCCTAGTCTATAGCAGTGCATGGGATTCTTTCGTCCTAAATGCAGGACTCTGCACTTGTCCTTGTTGAACCTCATCATATTTCTTTTGGCCCAATCCTCTAATTTGTCTAGGTCCCTCTGTATCCTATCCCTACCCTCCAGCGTATCAACCACTCCTCCCAGTTTAGTGTCATCTGCAAACTTGCTAAGGGTGCAGTCCACACCATCTTCCAGATCGTTAATGAAGATATTGAATAAAACCGGCCCCAGCACCGACCCTTGGGGCACTCCACTTGATACCGGCTGCCAACTAGACAAGGAACCATTGATCACTACCCGTTGAGCCCGACCATCTAGCCAGTTTTCTATCCACCTTACCGTCCATTCATCCAGCCCATACTTCTTTAACTTGCTGGCAAGAATACTGTGGGAGACTGTATCAAAAGCTTTGCTAAAGTCCAGAAATAGCACATCCACTGCTTTCCCCTCATCCACAGAGCCGGTTATCTTATCATAGAAGGCAATTAGGTTAGTCAGGCATGACTTGCCCTTGGTGAATCCATGCTGACTGTTCCTGATCACTTTCCCCTCCTTTAAGTGGTTCAGGATTGATTCCTTGAGGACCTGTTCCATGATTTTTCCAGGGACTGAGGTGAGACTAACTGGCCTGTAGTTCCCTGGATCTTCCTTCTTCCCTTTCTTAAAGATGGGCACTACATTAGCTTTTTTCCAGTCGTCCGGGACCTCCCCCGATCGCCATGATTTTTCAAAGATAATGGCCAATGGCTCCGCAATCTCATCGGCCAACTCCTTTAGCACCCTCGGATGCAGCGCATCCGGCCCCATGGACTTGTGCTCGTCCAGCTTTCCTAAATAGTCCCGAACTACTACTTTCTCCACAGAGAGCTGGTCACCTCCTCCCCATACCGTGCTGCAGAGTGCAGCTGTCTGGGAGCTGACCTTGTCTGTGAAGACAGAGGCAAAAAAAGCATTTAGTACACTAGCTTTCTCCACATCCTCTGTCACTAGGTTCCCTCCCTCATTCAGCAAGGGGCCCACACTTTCCTTGACTTTCTTCTTGTTGCTAACATACCTAAAGAAACCCTTCTTATCCTCATTAGAATATTTAAAAACATTTGTAATACTTTTAATAAGTAGTCATCCTGTTCTTTTTCAAAAGCAACTAAGACTTTTAATCACTATTTCACAAAATATTTAAAGATTAATAATGACCTCTTACTATTTTGTGATGATGCAGCGGTGGCGCATGTTCATGGTGCTATTATGCACAGAACTCCGTTAATGCACTTGGCTGTAAATGACGAACGAATGGAAACCATGTCTTAGAAGGCAATCTGTTGCCAGATTCAGTGAAGAGCAATTGAAATGACTATATAAAGCAGTCATATAAAACTTTCAATGTTGCATTTTTGAAAACTCTTTGAAATATTCCAAAATCTAGAAAGCATTTAAAATGTCAGTGTCTCTTTGACTATTTGTGAATGATTATAGCTCCATATGTACGTTTACCTGTGGAGGAAATTTTTTTAATTAGTGTTAGTGCCAGTTAACTTGTAACTTACTTTTAGCTTGGTACTGTCTGCCTTTCTGACCATTCACTCATAACAAGGAGTTGCCTTTTCTGCAGTTCTAGCCATTTGGAACTGCTTTCTTGTATTGCTCTACCATATTGACTCTCAATCTTTTTAAAAATCTTAACTGCAAATTTGTCTTTTTTCCCTTGGCTATACTTGTTCATATCTCTCTTCTCTGTTCTTAATTAACTCTATTATATTTAACTCTGAAAAGCCTTTTAGGATACAGTTTCTATGAAAAAAGCACATAAGACCTAAATATCAGTTACATACTATCACTTAATGTGAAGGATATGACTCTTATAGGTTGGGTTATCCAGAGTTTTTAAATCTTATCCAGTCTTGAATCTGAAACGCTTATGCCATTGGTTGAGTGTTTCAGATTCATACAAACTGTTGTAGCAGGCTGGAGGCCAGACTTGCAAAACTGTTCAGCACCCAGCAGCTAAGTGCTTGAGTGCCGCATAAATCTGTGCATGTCACACTACTTATAGTATTTTCACAGTAAAAAGATATATATTAAAATGTTTTACAGTTAATGGATGTCAGCATGGATCTGTGGAAAACATACAGCAAAATGGATCCTGTTTCCCTGGAGGACTTGCTTTTTGAGGTAATGCAGCTGAAATGTTTTGAACTAACTCATGACAAGTCTTAGACGAAAAGTGTCAATTTACGTTAGTGTCTAACAAAAAACTGGTTTGACTACATCAGCCAAAGTGTGGGCTCCCTATACTGTAAGGGTGCTGCAAACTCTTTGGAAGTTTGTGTAACTTCTGTGGAATTAAAGACACTGTGTTCTTTACCTTATCTAGTCTATAGAGAGAATCCC
>QXTE01000120.1:5054112-5146329 GCA_003942145.1 Platysternon megacephalum
ATATATATATATATAAATAAATTATTCTGTCTAATCTTCTCCTGTTTTAGTGCTGTTTACCTGAAACTGAAATCAGTCTCAGGCATTTGATACACTTTTTTTGTTGCTGGTCTTGATGGATATCTCTACAATCATAAATGTGGACAAGATATTCAGGATTAATTGTAGCTAACTTTGTGTTTTATATTTACTTTCGTGCATTTTTAGAAATTGGTGTGCTGTTAAAAATTACCATATTGTCAGTTTAATTCTGTCATGCATAGAACAGAAACAACAAATGTAGAGACATTATTGGCCTCCTTATGTTGCTCAGACAGCATCCTCTACGATGATGAAGCCTGACCGCTTGTAGGGTTGAGAGTGTACAGTAATTCATACATACTCAGTTTTTGTCATCTTGGTTTATTGTTGCTCTTGACACCAGAGTGTGAGGTATTAGCTCAGATTTTGTTTTGTCATGTGGATACCTGTCATTTAAAGGTTGTGTGGTTTGATGCTTGCAGTAGCACTTTGGGAATCCAGAGATCAGGGCTCCATTGTGCTAGGCCGTGTAAAAACACAAGAGAGATGGTCCCTGGCCCAAAGTGCTTAAAATCTCATTAACCAAGTGTTTGGACTGAGACAGTCTCACTTCACATGCCATCAAATGCCAGTATGCTTTTATTATCACTCTCCTGGAGTCCATTTGAACCAGTGACCTAGAGATGAATCTATTACTAATCTCTTAAGGCATCTAGTTGTCCAGTAGTTAACTTCCATAATGGTGGTTGAAATGAGATGGTGTCATCCTTAGTTTGAATAGGAGTCTGTCTTGAAACACATGATCAGCTAGCTCATAAATCCCGATGAAATAAACAGGATGTTAACACTTTAAATTGCGTATCTATCAAATCTTATTTGTAAGATGCTTTATTTCAGTCTTTAGAAGTGAAGCAACTGATGCATTTAAAATACATTTTGGAACAGACACACAAATTTCAAAGATTTATATCTGAGGTGCCCAGTTTCAAGCAGTCCCGTTTCTCTCCCCTTCCTCCCTCCGCCCCTCCTGCCCCCCACCCCCCCTCCATTTCAGAGGCTTGCTGTGAGGCTGCCAATTCTTGTGGTGGTGGTTCTTCTTTTTTTTTTTTTTTAAATATGGAAGATGCACAGTGGGATTTTCAGAAGTGCTTGGACTTGGCTTGACTCTGCTTCCATTGAAGTCAATGGTGAAAATCCAGCTGACTTCAGTGGGAGCAGAGTTTGGTCCACATGGTGAGTTTTTGGAAATTCTGGCCCTTGTTTCTTTTAACTCTAATAAAACTTTGTCTCAAGAAGTCTGACAACTCTGCTTGGTATTAAAACAGTGAATTATGACGTATAGCATTTGGCATATCATCTTGTCCTGAATAAACTAATGAAAGTACTTCTCAACTATGCTATTTTAGAAAGCTAAAATAACCTATGTGAAAAGCTTTTTGTCTTGCTCATTCTTGCTGAACAGAGGTTTTCTTGAGGCTTATGGCTTCAAAGTATAGAATTAATGAATATCAGTCTGTAGTCATAAATAAACCATTTTGTTTAGACATTAAATGTCCACATTAAAGTGTGTGTAAAACTGTAAATGTTACTGCTCTATCTAATTTGTATGGTTTACTATTGTTAGCATTAATGAAGCTGTAAGTGAATAGGCTATATTGTCTTGTGCATAGCCTGTTGCTAAATTTATAATGTGGACATAAAAATATAATTGTGACTCATACCATTTTAAAAAAGGAGCACACAGTCTAAACCCTCTCACTTCGATAATCCTTCCTTTCCTCCTTCTTTCCCCCCATATCTTCTAGGTTCATGCTTAGGAAAACTATGGAAGCCATTCCACATAATATATACTGTGCAATAATTGTAGATCCCATACTAAACTTTGTTATAATTCTGATACACTATGTACCCATCCCAAATATCTACTTCATCAACATGATAAAATTTTGTTTTTCTCTATTTTTTCTGACGTTTTAATTTCATTCTTAACTCTCACTGCCTTAACTTGTAAAAAGTCCTGTTCATTTGAATGCCAATTCATTTCCGTTCTGTACCTGACATCTAGCATACTTGGTATACATACTTGCTGTCTCCAGCCATGTTGTTTAGGAATAGAGGGGTGAAAACACATGGGGCAGACTTTATCTTGAATAATTAGAATTTCCTATATAAAAAGTCACTTTTTCCCTCCTCTCTATCCATCGTTACTGTCTTGGTTTGATATTAAAAGTACAAATCGGCATTGGAGCAATGTACAGATTCCTTGTTTTTAAAATGTATTAGGCAGTACTTCATTTTTGATCCTGTTCATATTTACACATTTGTCTCTTCAGTTTTTGAGTATCTCTTCAAATAGCTTTTACCCAGAATCTGAAAACTCAGTTTGACATTCTCAAAATAAATGGCTTAATTTTTAGACTGAAATTACTTATTGGACAGAATATTTTTTTCAATGAAAGTTGCATTTTCCAGTTTATATTAAGCGTTGAGTGACAAAACTAAATTTCAAGGTCTGAAGTGGTCATAAAACAAGATTTTACATAATTGGACTGTTAACAAAAGTGTAACATAGTTGATTTCATCACTTAACATCTGTGATTTACTGCCCTGCTGACATGACACTAGCAGAATAGAACAATACATATTGCTTTTTTCCCTTCTCAGGATTTAATGACTTTTGAGCACCAATGGACTGGCTTTTTTGCTAATTTTGACACTGAAATTCCTTTCATCCTCGAGCTGTCAGAATCTCAAGCGGGGGAGGTATGTTTATTTGATTAAACCCTTTGAAATGCAAATACAAGGAGGAATTCATGTGGCACCTTAGAGACTAACTAAGGTGCCACAAGGACTCCTCCTTGTTTTTGCTGATACAGACTAACAGGGCTACCACTCTGAAACCTGAAATGTAAATGTCACTAATGCTGATTCATTATTACCGCCTTGACTTATATTTGATAGGGTTTGTTTTCTTCCCTTCCCCCCTTTCTTTTTCATCTTTATGGTTATAAGCAAATTTGCCTATTGCGTTGTGTAAGCTTATGAATACTCTTCTTTTCTAAATTGTACAGTTCAGGCTGTGTTTCCTGTTTGTTTAACATGACAGTACAGTATAATAAAAATGTTGCATCTGTGTAGCAGGGCAATTTAACTTTTCAGCTAAACTCAAAGTTGAGTTTTGCACTGATAATGGACCTTATTTGTATGGCATGTCTGGCTAATAGATTCAAATTTATGTATGAATTTCATTTCAGTTTGGTGGTAGGAATTCATATAAAGCAACAAACAAGAAAAACTGAGACTGCAAATTTCAGACCTGTTTTAACGTAATCCATTATATGACTTAAATGGGAAATGTGGAGGTGCTACTATGCATTCCACCACTGTGACCTGTTACTGGTTCCAGTTGAGTTTAATAATCGTAATTATGTAATCAAGATATGCGACTTCTTGTTTTTTTTAAATGGTGTATAATGTAGTTCACTTTTTAGTGCTTGTCTACACTATGGGTGCTACAGTGGCCCAGCTCTGGTGCTGTAGCTATGCCACTATAGTGCCATAGTATAAATAATTCCTATAGCAACGGAAGGGGTGTTTTCATCATTGTAGGTAATGCACCTTCCCAAGCAGTGATAGCTACATCTACGGAAGCACTATTCTGTCAACCTAATCGCGTTTAATTGAGGGTTAGGTCGTCATAGTTAGTGCTCAGGGCGTGAGTTTTTCAGACCCTTGAGCAAGGTAGCTAGGTTGATCTGTCAGCCAGGCCTTAGTGATAGCATTAGCATCTCTCATTTAAACCTGGCAGTCCTTCTGTGTTTCTTTTTACTGTTGGAGTAGCAAAGTTTTTTTCTTTTTGTAGCCATTCAGAAGTTACTTCAGTCATGGAATGATTTCAAGCCATATAACAGACAACAGGTAATGTCATTTATCTTATTCCTGAGAAGATGTCATATGTATCAATCGGTGTACTATATTTATATAATGTTACTTTATATCTGATGCATTAAGACCTGTTGTAATGTCATTTGGGACCATGAATACATCTTAATATATCATATCCTATTTAGGTTTGATATGGAGTTATCTTTAGATATAAAATACATTTTTAGTAATACCACTTATGTATAGCCTCTTCTCCTGAAGGATCTCCAAACTCTTTGTAAATTGTCATCCATGTGACTGTATTGTGTACAGAACAAGCATTCAGGCTTCTAATTACCCACTTTGCCTATTCTATGTTATTCAGGATCTTATACTTGATTCATTACCATGCTATCTGAGCATCGTGTGCGCAGAATGGCCAGGTTAGAACATTTGGCCCCATATTTTCATAATAGTATTAAAAAAAAAAAAAGTTGCTGAGTGACACATCAGGTTTTGCAAATGATTAACAGGCAAAACACTTAAAAGCAAGGAAATAAGTAGATAAGAAAAACCCAAATCTTACACTAGCCACATAAGAATAATTTAAGGATAAAATAATGCTTGTTTCATCCCAGCACGAAAGCATTAATTTTGACAGAATTAATTCTGTCACAGCAATCTCTCTATATAACACTTAAGGAAAAGAAATGTTATGGAAGTAGAAACTTATAAATGTGAAAATTAATGACACATACTGAATCTTAGTTTAAATGTAAAATCTAGATACATGGCTAATAATACTTTGGTTGTGACTGGTGTCCCCAGGGATCCAACTGAGGTCTCTCAGGGTGAACTGCAAAGAATAAGGCAGACAATCCCCAAAGCGGGTGGATATTCCAATACTTAGATTTACCAAGCCAGCACAAAACACCCTCTATAATACCTCACTGGTTACTCAGAAGCCAACAACACAGTTCCCTTAAAGTAACCCAACCTCAGGCCTCCACCCAGATACCCAAGTCAAATATGATGAAGATTACTGAAAATATTATTCATCATATAAAAAAGTTCTACCAATCCGAAAGGATTGGACACATTACCTCCCAGGTTAATGAATATTTCAGATCTTACCCAAATACTTACAGCCAGTTCTTATTAACTAAACTAAAATTTATTAAAAAAGAAAAGAGTGTGTTGGTTAAAAGATCAATATACATACAGACATGAGTACAATTCTTGAGATTCAGATTCGTAGCAGAGATGATGAGCTTTGTAGTTGCAAAGAGTTGTTTCAGAAATAGTTCATAGGTTATAGTCCAGTGTTTATATTCAGGGTGGTCCAGTCAGGACTGGGATCTCAGTCCTTATGGCTTAGGCTACCCATGCATGAAGCCTCAAGCAGATCTGAGATAAAAAGGATTGGGACCCAAGGGTCTTCTATACCATTTTCTAGCAGCCACTTGACCATACAGTCCTGGGTGAACAATAGTCTTTTGATGTAACCTTCTGTTTCCCAAACCTTACCGGTAATTAACTACATGGATTAACATAATTTATCCGTTAGGCAGTCTATCACAAACTTTAAAGAGACACATAGACAGTGACATCATTGCATTCAAGATTCATCTAAATGTTAATATTCCCTTTTGATCTCTGAATCAATAGCTATAGGAACTGTCTGTTTACTTATATCTTGTTTAATAATTAGCTAACACACACAATTAGTATCACCTCTAATTCTCTAACAGTACAGGTTTGCACTTCAAAGTTCTAGCCTGTCTAGCAGGGAATGGCCCTAATTACCATTCACATATTTTCTAACATGTCTTTAATGGTTGGCTTTGGGTCATTTAGCCTGCAAGCTACTTAACCCTTTCTGGCCATACGTCACATTTTGTATAAGATTTGTTGCAATTATATAACAGTGGCAGCCACAATGATTTGCATGGTCATATTTTAATTAGATAACGTCACAGTGCTCTCGGAATATTTCTTAGTCACTGCATCTCAAAGTATATTAAAATGGTAAGGATTGTTAGTCTGATAATACTGTTGGCCAAGTACAGAGATTTGAACCAGCTTGTATCAGAAAAACATTGTTTTAATGGATAAGCTATAAGTCTGACATATAAGGGTACATTTGTGATTTCCCCAGGGCCCAGCTACTCTATCCTTGTGTAAATAAATATTTGTAGCCTGGAACAAACATTAGGGGAATATACAGAATAGCCTTAGTAAAGGTGTTAACCAGCTCAGTAATTGGTAAATACCAAGGTAAGAATCCTAACCAAACACACAATGTGTAGACACTCTATTAGAGTTGGTTTCTCACTTATAGTGAATGAACTTATGCACATTCTCTAGGCCGGGGATTGTCTTGGTGGGATATGCAGGAGGAGATGTCACTTCATCAGCTCCCGAAGTTTCCTTTCACTTTGGAAAAGTAACATTGGCCAATTTGGAGTTTGAAGTTGAAAATAGTTTGTCACATCTTCCCCTCCTCTGTTTCCTTGCTTAAGTGTCTCGTTTTCAAATAACGTCAATAGCTGATAGATTTTTATCATTCCTCCCCCTGAAAACCACTTTTTGCACAAACTTATGTTAAAATTTGTTTCAAAGTCTGACATAATGTGGTTTGTGTTAAATTGAGATACAAAGAAACATTAGATACCTCAAAATATAAAAGCACTGTTTTAGTCTTTTTATCACAAAGTACTTAATTCACTCAATTTTCAGAATACATTTTACTTAATGAGATGTAACTCCAAGTATTTGAAAAATGGAAGGGTTTTTTTGTTTTTTTTTGGTGGAGAGTTAGAGATAGATTTGAATATCTTCCTAATGGAACTGTGGTTGTCACCTGTCACTTATTCACTTATTAAACATGTACTTACTGATCTCAGGAGAACTGTCGTCAACCTTTTGTTCCAAAAGCAGAGCATTTTACTGCTTGAGCTAAGGAAAGATCTCAGTTAGCTGTCATCTAAAGAACTACCCTTCGGTTCTTCCTTACCTGCTGCTAACCAATGGAGTTCAAGGTACCCTATCACATAGTGTCAGGGCTTTCAATAGTGATTAATCTCTTTGAAAAGTTTGGAGACAGCTGTCAAGCTTTTTTGAACTACAGGTATCCAGAGAAACATTAGACAGCAGTCAAAATTGCAAATAGGAAATATTTAGACTCCAAGTTTCTTAACATCCTTGAGGGTAGGCTTGGAAGATGTTTTCATAAATATTTTGTTACCTAATCTTTTCTTTTGTTAACTCGTGATCCCTTTTGTTTGGTTCTTTCTGTCTAACAGTAGAGGTTTTGCATTGATTCTCAACGTAGACTATACAACTAATTATAATTTCATTGCTATACTCTGTTTTAATGGGGGGATTCCAATAAATAACTTATAAACACTCTTAAAATATAATCAAGGCCTCAAGTATTCTACAAGTGTAGCAGTAATAATTGTATTTTTCTCTTTAGCCCTAGCAGACAGCCTTTTGTGCTGTTTGGTAACCACTCGAGTAAAGAGAACCTGAACTCTGGTAACTTTAATTTTCCATCTGAGGGACATCTTGTTCGAAATACAGGCCTTGGCGGAAGTACTGCTAAGCACATGGTGAGCTTTTTAATAACTTACCTTTTTTTTCCCCCCAGCAGTATGTTTTTGCTTTGCTAAGTTTGTTTTTCTTTGTATTAGAAAATGCTTATTGGTGATCAGTCAAACATCCAACATGTGTGCAGTACAAATATATATTCTGAAAGGTTCAAGTAAAGCAGTCAGACCTTTAATGAAAAGGGAGGAAATAGGAAATTGAAGTTGCTATGGGACAAATCCTACAGCCCCTCTTGGAAGCCAAACTTCCATTGACTTAAATGGTGTTCTACTCATGGGGTGCACATGATTGGGCCCAATATGAAAGAAGACAACTTTCTAAGGACTGTGCATAGTTGAAAAGATAGGGTATAATATCCTTGGCATATATTCTGACTGATTCTAGGCTGCAAATAAAAATACTCGCTAAAGATGCATAATTTTTCTAACTTTTTTCTTCAGTAACTGAAATGAGTTATGGTTGAATCATAAAACTCTTGGTTAATATTTCTAAAAATATACTGTATTAACACCTGTAGTAATTTTTGAAATAACTTGTTAACTCATTAATTGTACTCTTCATATTTACAAAACCATTGTCTCCAAACCTCATTACATTTTTAAACAACCAGACAAACCTCAAAATCCTTGTAAAGCTTTAACTGTTAGATTGTTACTAAAATGAACTTTTAAAAAATTTACTTGTTTCCATTTTCAAGTAAAAGTTGAGTTTAAAACATGTCATGAGCTCGATGGCTCATTGCGCTACCATGCAGGGGATGCATTTTGGGAAGCGACCCCAGGGAATACAGATCCTCAGGCTGGCTGGGCTGGGTGCATCAAGAAGGTAACTCGAAGCGAAGGAGGAGAGGTAGTGTGCAGGTTGCATTGTTTAGTTCTCCCTAGTAGCCAGTTGAGGAAGGCTTTGAGCGTGTCTGTAACTGCTTGTACAGTTGCTACTGCAAAAGATGTAGCATGTAGTTTATTAGGTACAGGTAATTATGGAGCAATGGCCTGGTAATGATTTTGAGACTCCACATGGGCTAGAGCAATATTTAATGAGTCACTGCCTTATGGATGAGCATGGGGTTGGCCCATTCCACTGGTTAGGTTAACAAGAAAAGATCATTTAATGTTCCAATGTACTTAAACTTCATTCTCAGTTTTCTACCCTCTCTCATATTATTCCCACATGGATACCAGTCATACTATTTTTATTTTCACATACATGGTTGGGATTCCTGTTAGGACCACCTGTTTGTCAGAGCCAGATGTGATTGCTTTCTGATATGGTGTCTGCCACATCATGTCAGTGAGCCTCAGAGGGCTAAAGGAGGCGGTACATCTAACATGACAGTCCTCTGCTCTGTTAGCTAGTAGGATGCATTGAAAATAGCATTACATAACAGGTAAAGGGCAGCTTGGCAGAACTTGAGGCACGTTAATGAAAAGGAGTAATTTTATATACAAACCTGAAAACATTCTTAATTCACATGGGGAATTCAGAACTCATTTTGTTTTCAAGGCCTTTTTGAACCACGCATATCAAGTCAAATATTGAAATATACCTTTAAAAGGCTTAGATAACTTTTTAAATACAACTGGTCCTGGTTCATGCACTTTCGGTAGCATTTCAGTAGCTAGAAAATTAAGGCAGATTTTAATTAGCCATCTATTTATAGTTGTTAATGTTTATACCATTATTTATTGACTAAGACCCACTTACATCTTATTAATACTGACAACTAGGCTGTACAGTGTGTATCTCCCAAGGGACCTCTGGCTTGTTCAAGGACCTATATTTTTGGAACAACTCACATTCCTTACCTGGGTAAGTCTCTCAACATTTTCTCAAGAGTATTTAAGGAACACCTCCTGATTATTTGTAATAATTTAGCAGCAGGTGTATTGCTTGTAGAGAGATTGAAAGCCTGTACTATTTGATTCCCACAGCTGTAGAGCAGTAGCCCATGCAAAGAATCCTACCTGACATGGTTACCATGACCATGTCCCTCCACCTTCACCTTTCACTAAAATCTGTCAGAAGTTTTCAAGGAATTCTCCAAAAGTAGGTTTTTGGAAATAAGGCAAAAATAGAGCTTAAACTCTATTTAGTTTGAAAGGTAGTTTGAAAATACCTTGGAAAAAGTCCCAAAATTAGGGGAGAGGAAATCTTTCCAAGCCTGGAGATGCATGGTGAGAGTAGAATTGAGTGAGCCTGGTGGAAGTATTCTGCTTTTAAGGTAAAATCCACCCCATTCAAGTCGAGGGGGGGCGCTTGTGTCTTAGCTATTTCAGTTCAAAGTCACATATTTAATTTGGTTAATGTTGAGTGTGAGTTTAAATCCACTAAAGAAAAAAAATAAGAAGTTCAAGCTCAAATGTGCTATATGATTGTCACCACTATAATGTCAAAACATTACCGGCCATACCTGAGGTACAAGTTACTGCCTGGTTTAAGTATCGGAACATAACTGCAGTATCTCAGCTACCTCCATTTGGTAACTATTGACACATGACTTTTAATGATTGCTTCATTAAATTGTACCATATTGGAGTATTATGTACTTATAGTTTTAAGTTACAGATTTATGTGATATTCATTGTCTTGTCTTGATCCCCATAGCATTTTAAAAATATATACAAATAGGGCCTGATGGTGCTCCCTTTGAAGTTTGCATAACTCCCATTGATTTCAAGGGGGAAGATTCAAGTTTCGCAATGTTAAAATTTTCAAAATTTGTATGGAACCCAGATATTTCGGCAATAGGGGTCAGATGAACTTTTAAATATCCTCCAGCACCTGGAGCATGGTTTATAAAATACAACAATAAATATAAAAAATAATGCTTTGGGGAGTACATAAATCTTAATAATAAATTGAGAGTGTAGTCGTCTCAAATATCTGTTCCAAGCTATTAGCAAATATTAAAAACAATCAGTTGCACACCTAGTAAATTTCAAAATATTATGAGACATGCTTGCTTTAGTTACTGTAGGAAGTTTGTAAAGAACATCATTTTGACTGCATTAGTGTTTTACAGGTTACAAGAAAGTGTTAAACTTGTCTGTTACAGAAGTTTATAGGAAATCAAAAGGAATTCAAGGTGGTAATTACACGGCAAAATCACAACTCTTCTTTTGTCAAAAGATGATGATTTTACAGGGAAGATGAGAGAAGAGTTCATACTGTTCTTTTTAGTCCTTTGTCTCTATCTTTTGTTGTCTGAATAGTCTACCCAAGCAATGATTGCAACAATATTCTCATCGTAATAAAAACATTGTATACTTTGTTCCTAGCTATGAGATTATATTAAATAGATTTTGTCAAATGCCAGTCTATTATGTGCAGTTAAGATTTAATCTAATTTCATTTGTTAATAATTAGCTGTTTAAAATACTCTCTAAAAAAAAAAAAAATCCCTCAACACACAAATTCCAATACATTTGCTTAAAAAAAGATTCTTGTAATGAAACATTTATAGCCGCCTAATAAATAACAGTATTCCAAGATCTTGATATTAAATATTACACTTGCTTGTAATTTTCAACCAGATCAATTTACCATACAGCCAGTCTTCCCTAGAGAAACTTTGCTGGCAGTAGCTCAAGACGACCATTTAACCAAGATTATTCCAATAAGAAGCAAATGACTTAATAGTAGCTGAAAGCCCATGCTGTCTCGTGGCTGGGGCAGTGGTGATTGGGTGCATTACATTTGATACCACAAAGATGTGGTGATCCTTGGCATGGCATAGATACATGCCTAACTGTAGGTGTACATTGCACAGGAGTAATTCATAAGTCAAAATGGCTGAGAACTTAATTGGGTGGAGACAGACAGCAAATCCCAGTGATGACTGAACCTGCTGATGATCTGAACAAAAAATAAAGAAGTGCTCTCGGCTATGCTTGAGGCTGTTGGCATTGTTTCACGCTGACTCAACAGACATTCTAGGCTTCAGCATGACAATCCTGGAGTCGTCTTATGTAGATAGGCTATTAATCTGTCACTTGTGATGTAATTCAGTAGTTGGTGTTATTAACTAAAAAAAGCCTGTTGGTCCTTTAAAAATAAAAAAAAAGTGCATCTTTTTCAAGATCAAATGACTTCAGATTTTGCCAAATGTATTTGCAAAAAAAGTTCTTCCCTATGTAGTCTCATCTATATTGCCTTCCCCCCTTATCTTATACTCACAAGTTAAGTGAGGACATAGAGGGAATTCATTTATCAAAAGAAGCTTTACGTCCTTTCTTCTCATTGAAGTTGTATGCTTAAAAGCAGTAATATAAGATCTAACAGCCTCCCCAATATAAACCATAGCATGAGGGCATTTCAGTAGATTAACATTTAAAGGTGTTAATGGTTGGTGTGCATCTGTATTTAAAATGACTTGCGTTAAATAATGTTCAAGGAGCTCTTAAATCAAACATGCTTGAGAGACCATTAATGAAATCGTTTTATATTTCTTTTTATAGTCAGCAACAATATACATACATCACAACTACCATAAACATTCACCTTTGTTGTTTAGAATTGATTTTATGGTAGTTCATACTTGAGAAGTCTTTTCAGATAAGACCTTTTTCCCTTGTGTAATGTTTGTAGAAAGTGTGGATTGAGTATACTACTACACTGTCCTTCTTTCTTCTCTCCCCTCTAACATCCTTTTTTGTAATTTTAAAATTAGTGAAGCTCTTCAGTTCCTACCCTTTTTTGTTCGTGAGCATCACCCAGCACACACTGGTGCACATGCAAGTAAAACAAATGAAAGCCATTGATATGTTACTATCTTGCTGCCTTTTTGCTTTAGGTGTGTATATATAGCCTATATATAGCCTTGCCAGTAATGTTAAACTTTGTGACCGAAGCAGTTGAACTGTCATTTTTTACAAACTTAAACAGAGTAAATATGGTTATTCAAAGTATTTTGCAACTTCTCAGGTGTGCAACTATATTTTTGATACTTTGCATGATTTATAAAAGGAAACTCCATCCCTTTGTCTTTGACCAATGGAGGGCTTAAAGTAGTCACTAGAGCCCTGCAAATCTGTGGGTATCCGCTTTATATCTGTGGACCATTTCTGTGGATACCAGTGCGGATGCGGATACAAATTTTGTATCCACACGGGGCTCTGATAGTAAGAGTGGGTGGGCGGGCAGCTGTGAGGAACCACGGTGCGGATCCTCCACCTGCCCTGGTCGGGGNGGGGCTTCTTGGGCCCCACGTCCAGGGCAGGTGGAGGGTCCGCCATGGCTCCCCATAGCTGCCTGCCCAGCTCTTCAGCTCTTACTATAGCTGGGCTGCAGCTCGGAGCCACCCCCTGGCCGGAACGGGTCGGGGAGAGCCGTGTGGGCAGCTGTGGGGAGCCTGGGTCCCTCCACCTGCCCTGGGCGGGGGGCTGCCAGCGCATCTCTTCCCGACCGGGGGTGGGGGTGTGCCTCGGAGCCTCAGTCCGCCCCCCAGTGTAAAGCCTGCAAATCTGCGGCTATCCGTGGATGCGGATAGCCGCAGATAATGTTTGCAGATGGCGGATCGGATGTGAATACACATTTGTGTATCCGCGCAGGACTCTAGTAGTCACTATTCAAAAGGATTAGGCTCTGCTGCACTGAAGACCATGTGAGCTCTGCTTTTTACTTTAATGGAAGCCAAACTGAACATGTAATCCCCAATCCTGAAAACATTTAAGCATGTGAATAGTCCCATTGAAGTTAATAGGACTACCCATATATGAAAAGCCAAGCATGTCAGTGTGCAGGATTGGCCCCTCCTCACCAAGGTTTTAAAACCTGGGTGCCGAAAATTAAACTTCTAAATTACCATAGAGAAACTGCCACATTACTATATTTAGGGATTGGCCTAATTTTCAAAGATACTGATCACCTGCAGCTCTCATTGACTTCAGTGAGACTTGTAGATCCTTAGCACCTTTGCAAAATAGGCTACTTATATTGAGGTGCCTCAGTATAGTAATTTGGGAGTTTCTGGTAAATTAGGAGTTTAACTTTAGGCTCCCGGGTTTGAAATGTTTGGCTTTACCATGGTACTGCACATACTGGTACAAGTTGTAGCCAGAAATTTGCTCTGTTTTTTTGTGTGGGGTTTTTAACGAAACCTACCTATCAAAGCAAGATCTCAAACAAAATTACCAGCCACAGTTTATGCATCAATTTATATAAAACAAGTAGTAAAGATGACTCTGCAAGTAAAATGTAAATACCAATTGTTTAGCCGTTTGAATTCGTAATTCTGCTTTTTTAAAGCTTTGCATTAAATACATTGCATAACCTCATGTAATAGTATTTAAAACTAACTTGAAATATTTCATTTACATACAGGAAATGACAATGAGATGCACGAGAAAACTAAACAAGTGTAAGCTATCCATTTTTACTCCCATCTCCCCCTCCAATTCCACTTTATGACAATAGGTCCCAAACTCCTATTTAGATGGGGATGGCTGCTGATAATTACAGTGCAGTTTTTTTTGTTTGTTTTAACAGAGCTCTGTGTATATGTATGAGGGAGAGGCTTTGTGAACCAGGTGCTTAAAAGATGAGAAATCTGGAAACTGATATGGAGTATAGGGACTGTTATTTGATATGATATCACTGCAGCACCAAAACAATGTTTTAAATAAAATAACAATAATTTTAGGTCTTATACCTTAGTTCCTCCTGTGTTACTGATACATGGGACAGTCCAGTTTCTCTACTGATTATGGTCGCTTGCTAGTTGTGGTGGTTCTTGGAGTTTGTGCATTCAGTATCTTGTGTCACTATCTTCTGCCAGTTCTTCCTTAGCCTTCCTTGCCTTCTGTTTCCTCTCTCAAATATCCAATTAAGTGCTTGCTTACAATGTCTCCTATTTGTATTTGGTGGAAAAAACAGATGATGTAGCTAGATCATATGGTAACAGTCTTTTCATTACTCTAGTATCTCAGGAGGATGTTAAACAGAAGCTACTAAAGTTAGATATTTTAAAATCAGCAGGCCTGGATAACTTGCTTCCAAGAGTTTTAAAAAAGCTGCCTGAGTATCACACTGGACCATTAATAGTTGGTTTTCAGTAAGTCAGGAACACATGGTATGTTGCAGAAGACTGGAAGAAAGCCAGTGTTGTTTCAGTATTTAAAAAGGGTAAATGGGATGAAATAGGCATATGAGACCATCCAGGTGGGCTCAGTGGATGATCCTGATGAGGATGCATGCTGGTGTCTCCTGGAGTCAGAGGCATGGTCCCAGTGCCTATGGTGACTTTGCCAGTCTCTTGTACCCAGTAGCACAGTCTCAGGGTTCCCCACAGGATCAAGCCCTTAATACAGTACATGTCCTATTGTGCCATATTCATAAAGCTTGACCTCAAAAGTTGGATGTTTATCCTATGGTTCTCTCTTTATGTAGAAAAGCAGCGTTTAACTCAGTTTTTGACAGAGGCTCATGGATTAAGCATATTTATTTTTTATTTAAATGTTTTAAGAGATTATAATAAGTTTAGGCTTTAACATATTTTGTATTAAATTCGGATTTCATTGTAAACAGGTTTATTTTAAAAAAGAAAAACTTATATAAAAGAAAAACAATCAAAAATCTGGTTTTAAAATATCCAACTTGTTTAACTTTAAAAAATTGACTTTCATCCCCCTAAGTGCAAATAAAATGTCATGAAAATAAATCAACTAGGCTCAATATTAGAGATTTTAAGAGGTGTCTACTCTTTTTAAAGTAAGGCATTGTGTGGGTCTTGCCCTGTAAAAGATTTCTGGATTGTTATGAGAAAAGACAAACTTTGGCTATAGCAATTCATGTTATGTTTGTATTTGTCGTTTCAGTAGGCTGTTGTCCCAAATATATGCTGCTGTTGTGGAGGCTGTCCTTGCTGGTATTGCATGCTATGCCAAAACTTCCAATGCAACCAAGGTAATTTAAAATGCCTGCAGCAATTAACTTGTTGGCATTGTCTTCAGAATGTTACATACATCTGGCTTTAAGGAATAAAATCCCACCATTTCTATTTTCCTTTTTGGCTTGTATATATATTACAGTAAAGTTCATATAGTCTTTAATTTTGTCTAAACTGGGTTATTTGACATCAATCACAAGTTACTTTTCATTGGTAAGGTGGCCTCCAGCAGGAGTCTCTGAAATGTCCATTTTAATTAGTGCTGGTTCAAAGTTTTACACATACAAGATGTGTGTGTGACCTTGTGAAATTTGTTAGTAATCTGGGCACTCAGTAGTCTGGCTCAACTATGGTATTGTGCCTCTACTGCCCAGGGTATGTTCTGTTCAACATCTGCGTGCACATCGAGTTAATGGGAATTTTGTAAGCATATATACAATTTCTTTTGTTTTGTTTTATTTATTTATTTATTTATTTATTTGCAGGCAAAAGAAACAGCAGAAGAAATTCTTATGTCTATGCTTGATTCCTTTCATCTAACACAATTTAAAACTGCATTACGGTATGTAACTTCGGATATTTATTAGCTTTTCTGCTCATATTGTCTTAACTCAGTTGTTTTCTTTGGGGAAAAGTTTCACTTAAAACATATTTCTTGTTTTTAAATTGGATTACTAAATTGCAGATTTAACTTGAATTGGTAGAATAATAATTTCATTTTTCTTCCTCTACACATTCTCCTAGCCACTTGAAAAGTTATTTTAGCCTTAAAATTGTGATCAGTTTCTTTGCATGATCTACATTTACAGCAGTGTGTAGGGTACAGACACTACATGCCCAGCTAGGACATGTATAAAAAGCAGTATACGGTGAGGCACCGCTTAATAGGGTAGAGCATAGTGCCCTCCACGTCTGAACCCTAGGGAGTATAGATCGCTCTCTACATGCCCAAACAGTGCCTCCCATGTCTACACTGCTATTTTTAACAGCGTAGTGTCCTGCAATTTCTCCCCTGCTGGAGTCTTTCTCCACCACAGTGAAAGACTCTAGGAACAGGGAAAGGTTGCCAGAGCCTTTCCCCAATGCCTTCCCCCTGCTGGAGCTTTTCACTGCCGCACGTAGCTACACATTCCCTACATGCCACTGCAAGTATAGACAAGCGTAGTCATTAGCAGATCTCTAGGAATAAACAAACATTTTAACTGGATACTCTTTTCTTTTATCTTTTTTTGTACACAGCTCCAAAATAGCTTTTCAGATTCAAGCTGTGAATAATCATGGAAGGTCAGTATTATCTTATGTTTCATATGGGAAATAAGTAATTTTAATGCTAGTCAGCAACATAGTATTTTTAGCCTTCACAAAACACATTAGAGAAGACATTATGATCTTTAAGTTTGTTATAGCAAATGCGGGCAACCATTAAATGCCTTAGCATTTGTACACAGAGGCAATTTAATGGCTTGTTATCCTTCTGTGTGTACTTATATTTTTTATGAAATCTTAGTAGCACTTTAAAAATGAAACAGCTGGGTAGAGCATCTTTATTATCTCTGTTAATATATAGGAGCAGCAGGCGCACATTAAGAGTTTTCATTTAAAAATAAATCTGTTTTGAAGTAAGTTTTTACTTCTCTAACTTATGGCATCTTACATTTTGCCACATTGTCTAAAACCAAATTTTACCTGATTGACTAAAATGCCCTAGAGGGATAGAACACTTCTTTCAAGTAGAAATAGTTATTTTGGATGGGTATTGTAAACTCTCATTTAAATTATCTAGTCTTTAAATATTGAAATATTATTCTGTTTTAGAATTATTCCATTGGATAATGAGGATAGCCTGTACTTAGTTAAAACCGTAAGTAGAACTATTCCGTGCTGTGCAATAACTTCCAATGATGGGTATTTCTAAATGTTGTAATAATCTTTACCACGGTGAACTACTATATATAAATTTAAAGATCTCTTTATAAAAAAATCACTTAAGATCTCAAAAGATGCAGTAAGGGATTAGATAGACTTATTTTTGTAAGATTTTTGAGTTCAGTAAACAGCAGCAAATCTCTGCTGTCTTTGGTAGATGGCTTTTGGATGCAAGAACTGGTTAGCTCCTGATGTGGTTTGGGAGCTTGGCCCAATAGATAGGGCAGGGAACTTGGGCTTAGGAGACCTGAATTTGATTCCATTGGTTGAACCAGAGTTCTTAGCCTTGCTGTACTTGTGTGGCCTTGAGCAAGACACTTAACTTCTTTGTTTTAATTTCCCCATATGTAAATATGGATGATACTTATCTCTTTGAAGAGCTTTAAGGTCTATGCATGAAACTTGTTTCATTAGTGCTAAGTATTTAAATGCTAAAAGACTCTTTTATAAGAAGAATCAATGGCTGGAAATTAAAGCCAGACTAATGAAAATTAGAAATAAGGCACACATTTTTAACAGTGATGGTTACTGACCATTGAACAAATGACCAAGGGAAGTGGTGGATTCTTCATTTCAGTGTCTTCAAATCTAGAAAGACATCCCGTCTTGAAGACATACTTTAGCCATACACAAGCTACTGGCCTCATTAGAGGTAACTGGGGTGAAATTTAATGGCCTGTGTTATACAATGGTCAGAGTACGTGATCCAGTGGTCTCTTCTGGCTTTAAAATCTGCATATCAGTGTTTCCCAGAGTGAGGCTTTTTTCAGCATTGGAGATGAAAGAAAATTGGGCATGATTCCTGCACTCTCCAGCCCCCACTACAAATGGAAGACACTGGGGAGTAAGTGCAAAAAAGGGTAGACTTTTAAAACCTGAATGCAAACAAATGGAGGGGGGGAAAAAAAGATAGGAAGGAAAGTAGAACAAACAAAAGAATAGGGTTGGAAGAAAACAAAAAAGTAGCAAGGTCTGGGTTAAGGTACAAGGGAACCTAGGTCTAATACACAAATCCTTAAAAAGGTTGGAAACTACTTAGCATGAATCTGGCTTTTAAAAAAATGCAAATATTTTTGGCATTTAGGACCATCTTTGGGTGAGAGCCTTTGCAGTCATTTATTTCTTCTTCAGTCTCTTCACGTTCACTCTTGTGGGATTGCACATCCTGGTGATGAGCTAGTTAGTTGTGAGAATGTGCGATCTCACAAGCATGAATGCACAGACACAACTGGCAAGTAACCTCTGTCTTGATGACCTAAGTATTAAAGAAAAATAACAACCAAGATTTTCAAAAGATGCAGTATTAACACTGAAGTCCAGATTCCTTACTTAATGTGGACATATGGCAACAGTGGCAACTTAAATCTTGGGTCTGTTTTTTCTCTCTTTTCCTGCAAAACTGAAAATTCAGCCATAGTGTGTACAGTTATGTATGAACTGCTTGCCCTGCACGGCTGGCTGTCTTGAGCTGCTCCGCCTCCCTCCTTGTTTCCCTGGGCAGTGGGTTGGAGAGGGCCTGGAGAGCTTTCCTGGAGAAACCTGGGGAATTTGAGAGAGCAGCCATGAAGCTCTGGCTTCAGAATTAAAGTATTTACATAGCAGTAGTTCCACAATTCAGATCCTGTGAACCTTATACTCAAACCTAGTTCACAATTGTGGTGCTCATCTTATTTTAAAGACTTCCCAAACAAAAACTCTGTTAGTTTATAGTTAAGGATTTAACTATCTTTTGAAACCACACAAGTTTACAAATCACTCAAGAAACCCAGATGCTAAAAAAAATATTGAAATCACAAGCTAAGGCAACATAAACAGTTGTTATGCTTTTTATAGATACATGCATAAACTGTAGACTTATTTGTGCTTATTCTATACCTTAGGTATAGAAGTTTTAACTTCATAATTTTTCTTGGTTTTAAGTTCATTTTTTATACAGTTTGACATGAGACTGATATAATGCTAGAAAAAAACAGCTTCCTGTAGAATCAGTTTAGTATTTTATCATGTGACTAATGCGGCTGCTCTTTAATTGATGTAGTCCTTGTTTATCCCTTGGTCCTAAAGTCTCTTAGCTGTCAGCTTTTATGCCTCCGTTTTTCCATATCTGCGTAAATAGAGTCCATGCATTGAGGCTTGGTATAATATTTTATGGGATGAAACATTTCATTGTTCCTTCTTCGTAGGTGTTGTATTTGATAAACAGGGTAGTGGAGTTAAGTTTGATCTCAAGAGATGTTTTCTCTTGAGCAATAATCTCACTAAAATGTTCTAATAAAACAAATGTGAACTCTGTTAATAGAACTGAACAGTTCTTGTTCATTTCCACTGTAATCTAACATAGTTTTTATGTTAGTACTGGTTAGTTTTTACTTGGGATTAAGAATTAGGTAGTATATTTAGGAGTGAGGAGATTACATTTTCAAAGTGAAGCTGATTCAGACACAATTCAGTTTTGAGCTGTGAGATTTGAGAGATTACGATTTGAGGCACACATTCTAGTTACATTTGTTAAAATCCCTGGGTTCTCCATTTCCCTTCGTGTGTGGAAGTATATCATCTCAAGCAGCTAAAATTTGAATTCAGTTGTTTTGATTCTAACAACATTTTAGACAAAAATTGAAAAATTATAAAAGGCTCTCCTACCTCTCCTCCCTTCTCCCTCCCCATTTGCTACAGGCGGCTATGACAATATATGACATTCCAGATTTACTAGGAGGAAGGGGATGCTTGGGATCTGTTGTCTTCTCAGAATCATTTCTGGCATCACAGATATTTATAAAGGAAAAAGGTAACTGTTTCAAGCTCTTGCATGCACATTACTATC
This sequence comes from Platysternon megacephalum, assembly GCA_003942145.1. Taxonomy (NCBI): domain Eukaryota; kingdom Metazoa; phylum Chordata; order Testudines; family Platysternidae; genus Platysternon; species Platysternon megacephalum. Next base: position 5,074,245 of record QXTE01000120.1, read on the forward strand.
CCTTAATGTTGTTTTTATCAATTCATAATGTAATTAAATGGAGTAGTAAAGTATCTTGTATGTTATCACTGCTATTTTGAAGATTTTAGTAAGTAAAGACCTAACTAAAAATTTTAATTTGCTAGTAATCTAAGGAATCCAGTTGTTTAATTTTAAGGGCAAAGATTGCATTCATTTTTTCTCTGCAGCTAATGTAAGGGACTCGTTTGTTTCCGCTATCAGCTTCATAGGATTGCTAGACAAAAGAATCTCATGCATAATTGCCTTCTCAGCTTTTCAGTCTTATTGATGTTCTTGTATTATAAAAAAGGACAACTAGAAGCACCTGATTTACCTTCCCTATACCTTTCACTATTTCATATATAGTTTTCTCACCTCGTAGTATTTATCTCAAAGCTAGAAACGAGTAAATGAAAATTAAAAATGAACTGGATGCAACTTTTATTTGTTTTTTAGAACAGTCTTGATTTAAAATACAGGATAGTAGGTAACCTTCAACCAGCTTCAAACCCCACTAGATATTTTCTACAGTGCTGGAGTCGAAAAAAGCCAAAGGCTTTGGTAACAGCCATTTGTTAAGAATTCCTATCACGTAAGATAGAAAATTTGCTCAAGACATTGGGTTCTAACCAAGTGGATCATCTTTTTTTGCCATGTGAGGAGGGTTTTATCTGATTCTTGTGGATTGCTAACTCTCTTTTAAAAAAAACAAAACAACACCCCTCCCCCCCACCCTAATACCAATATTACGTATGCGGAAGTGTTCTGTTTAATCTTGGTCAGGACTGTTTTTTCCCAAAGCTGAACTCCATTTTTCCTTGCTTTCCCAGTTCCACAAGAGGAGAAAGGGGGAAAATGTAAAACATGTTTAGCCGAGGTAGTAATGGGAGTCAGAGGGAGAAAATAAACAGCTGAAGGGTTGAGGGACTTTGGCAAAAAGGGAAAGGCAACTAAGAATCCTAGAGAGGAATGAGGACTGTTAATCAATGTGCTCTGCAGTATTTCTGATGGATGGGTGATTGTACTGAAAAGGCTGGGAACCCTGTTATGTAAGGAACACGGATCATTTAGAGAATCAGTATTTTATAAGTAATAGCAACTTGAAATCCTCATTGCTGGTAGTGGAGACTAATAGGAAAATAAGGTGATTTGATAAGCTATGTAAATAGTTCAGAAGGAATAATACTTCTGTTTTATTTTTTACATTTGCTTTCCTACAGATGGCAGTATTAATACAGAAACCAGCTACATCATTCTTACTGCAGCTATCCCAAGATATGTTTCTTGGCTGGTTAGTATAGTGCAACTTAAGTATTTCATACCCTGTAAGTTTTGTAAATGCATTCCACTAGAATAAAAAATAGGTAACTATAAACGTAGAAAGTATGTGTGAATACTCTAACTCCATTTATTGGTAAGTAACACTCCTTTTAAAGAATTTGAATGACTTATTCTGAAGGTATTTAGTCATTCTATCAATCTTAAATGTAAAAGTAAGTAACTGCTGTACGGTTTATCCAAGCTGACAGGTCTGATTTTTTGAGAAGTGAATTAATTGTTGGGCATTTTATAGCACTTGGATAGCTAACGTGACTTGTTGTCAGTGTAGAACTGCTTCTACAAAATTGGAGGTCTGAGGCCAGATCCTCAGTTGGTGTAGCTCCTGTGAAGTCAGTGGAGCTATGCTGATTTACATCAGCTGAGGATCTGATCCCTGGGGGAGAGTCTACTAAAAATGATAGATTCATAGATTCTAGGACTGGAAGGGACCTCGAGAGGTCATCGAGTCCAGTCCCCTGCCCTCATGGCAGGACCAAATACTGTCTAGACCATCCCTGATAGACATTTATGTAACCTACTCTTAAATATCTCCAGAGATGGAGATTCCACAACCTCCCTAGGCAATTTATTCCAGTGTTTAACCACCCTGACAGTTAGGAAGTTTTTCCTAATATCCAACCTAAACCTCCCTTGCTGCAGTTTAAGACCATTGCTTCTTGTTCTATCCTTAGAGGTTAAGGTGAACAAGTTTTCTCCCTCCTCCTTATGACACCCTTTTAGATACCTGAAAACTGCTATCATGTCCCCTCTCAGTCTTCTCTTTTCCAAACTAAACAAACCCAATTCTTTCAGCCTTCCTTCATAGGTCATGTTCTCAAGACCTTTAATCATTCTTGTTGCTCTTCTCTGGACCCTCTCCAATTTCTCCACATCTTTCTTGAAATGCGGTGCCCAGAACTGGACACAATACTCCAGTTGAGGCCTAACCAGCGCAGAGTAGAGCGGAAGAATGACTTCTCGTGTCTTGCTCACAACACACCTGTTAATACATCCCAGAATCATGTTTGCTTTTTTTGCAACAGCATCACACTGTTGACTCATATTTAGCTTGTGGTCCACTATAACCCCTAGATCCCTTTCTGCCGTACTCCTTCCTAGACAGTCTCTTCCCATTCTGTATGTGTGAAACTGATTGTTCCTTCCTAAGTGGAGCACTTTGCATTTGTCTTTGTTAAACTTCATCCTGTTTACCTCAGACCATTTCTCCAATTTGTCCAGATCATTTTGAATTATGACCCTGTCCTCCAAAGCAGTATCTGAGGAAGGAGTCTCCTTTCTCCAGCCCTATTATGCCACTTGGGCCTTTAGAAGCTGCTTTAACTGGAGCAGTCCCTTGGATGTCCAAGTTATGCCTCGGGCTGTTTTGGCCCCCACAGCAACGCAGAATTGGAAAGGTGCAAAAGTGGCTTAAAGCCACAGAATCTGGTCCCCCATCTTTGAATATCATTAGTCACCCAGTGCTGTCACTAAAGCTGTATAAAGGGCATTTGTTTCCCATGAATGTTGAGCAGCATTTTTATTATTAAAGCAAGTTTAAAATCAGATCATTAATCCACTGTGAATATAATTGGAAAATACAATTTGGTTTTGCCTGCAGGTAGAAGATAATGAAGTGAAACTGTCTGAAAAGGCGCAGCAAATAGTGAAGGTATGTAACGATATAGTGCTTAAACTAACTGCAAATCCAAGGTAAATTTATTTAGTCAAAACATAAAAGTGATGTTTTCATGATCTGATCATCACAAATAACTAGGGCGGTCAAGCAATTAAAAAAAAATCACAATTAATTGCACTGTTAAACAATAATAGAATACCATTTATTTAAATATTTTTTGATGTTTTCTACATTTTCAAATATATTGATTTCAGTTACAATACAGAATATTTATTTTTGATTACAAGTGTTTGCACTGTAAAAAGATACAATAAATAGTATTTTTCAATTCACCTAATACAAGTAGTGTAATGCAATCTCTTTATCATGAAAGTTGAACTTGCAAATATAGAATTATGTACAAAAATACTGCATTCAAAAATAAAACAGTGTAAAATTTTAGAGCTTGCAAGTCCACTCAGTCCTACTTTTGTTCAGCCAACTGCTCAGACAAACATTTGTAAGTTGCACTTTCAGGAGAAAGAGATTGCACTACAGTACTTGTATGAGGTGAATTGAAAAATACTATTTCTTCTGTTTATCATTTTTACAGTGCAAATATTTGTAATCAAAATATACACTTTGATTTCAGTTACAAAACAGAATACGATATATATGAAAATGTAGAAAAACATCCAAAATATTTAATAAATTTCAATTGGTAGTCTCTTGTTTAACAGTGCAATTAAAACTGCGATTAATCGACAGCCATACAAATAACATGTACTCCTATAATGGACTATGCATAATGTATTTTTTTATTCGTCTTCCTGTATATTAAGAAGTTGGTTCTTTTTCTATCCCGTTTTTCCCACCTGCCTTCAAACTACATTGTACAAAAATAACAGATTACGTCAGTGAATATGACAGAAACTCAGTTTTAGGTTTTCTTTACTGCAAACAAGCAGCTAAAAACTAACACCAAAAAGAGTTCTATTAATCAGTCGTCTTTGGAATCTTGGTTTTAAATAATGTTACCCCCTGAGTTCAGTTATCAGAAATATGTATTGAAAAGATCAATATTACTATACATATATATTTTTTTAATTTATAGCAGGCTATATGCCTAAAATAAATAACTATATATAGAGGAAGTATGAAAAAAATTGTGTAGCATCTGGAAATATCTAAAAAATCTTGAGTTTTTCCATCTGTGGTTTAATTTGTAGTTGCCATAACCTTTCAATATAAGTATATTTTTGTGATTTATGTTCCTATTAAACTGTATAACATGCTTTTAGTTCAGTAGACTGATAATATAAAAACTAAAAGCCCATGCTCTGTGAATGTGAAAAATAATTGAATAGGTTTTATTTTACATAACTGTGTGTGTGGGAAGCACTTTTTAAAATGATACTCCAGACCTTTGTTGTGCCATTAAAAGCCACCTTATCTTCGGATATGCAGAGATTAGGTGCAATACTTACCAAGTTAATCAGAAACGGTCTAATGCACTGATCTAGCTTTTCTCAATTTAAACCTTTACCATTTACTTGTTTTTGCTGTATCTGTTATTTCTGTAATTCAGTTCTTTAATGGTCTGACAAGAACTCTAAAAATATTTTTAAATTAGGCGTTTAATATTTTTATTTAAAATACTTATTTTTATTCAGAATTGTATTTACAGAACAGAATTTGGTTTTATATAGAGCATTTTTTGTAATCCAGGTACTTAAACAACAAATAGTAATCTAGTGACTGTGTAGACAAATAGCTATTATGCACTCAGCAGTAGCTGTCCCATAAGTTTGAATGCCAGCAACTGCTTAATGAAAGAGAAAATATTGGCCACAAAACTAGGCATCTTCTATATCTAAGTACCATCTTTTAACTTGCATTTGTAGAGTCACCAGAGAAGCACAAAAGGGACTTCTCTTTTTGAGGGATGGTATATTTTAATGCAAACTCATCCTCTTACTGTGTAATGTAAATCCAGTGTGTAAAACAGGATAAAACTTGGTCAGGTTCAGAATGATAGTCACCATCACCAATACAGTCTATAATGTTACAATAAAACATTTTGCTTCCTTTTTAGGAAGATGAATCCTTCCTAGGCACTTTCCTCACAGGAGGTGATGGAGCATATATTTATTCTAGCAGTTCACAGGCCATGCCTGAGGAAGGTGAGTTTTTTGTTTTCTTTTGTAAGTGTTAAAGAGCAGTTCAGCATTCTAAGGGCTTGTCTACACTTACCTCCGGAGCAATGGATCCAGCAGGGGTCGATGTATCGCGTCTAGTGAAGACGCAATAAATCGACCGCTGAACGCTCTCCCGTTGACTCCGGTACTCCACTGGAGCGAGAGGCACAGGCAGAGTCGACTTACCGCAGTGAAGACACCATAGTAAGTAGATCTAAGTATGTCGACTTCAGCTACATTATTCATGTAGCTTAAGTTGTGTAACTTAGATCAATTTCTCCCCCCCCAGTGTAGACCAGGCCTAAGTAGTTAAACAAATCTAGAAGATGTGAATCATGTAGTGAACTAGGCTCTTCCTTGGGTTGACAAGCTATGCATGAGGCAAATTTTATATATATATATAGTATACTTGAAACTCCAAGTCTTCTGCTTCCTTGTTCCTACTGAAACTTTTGCTTCCCTGGAGCTTTTGTCCCTCATCCTAACCCTTCCCCAGTGTAATCCTTACTGCTTTGAAGAAACTTTGACTGCTGCATTTCCATTGAAACCACAGAGAAATCCTTGATGTTCCTGGTCCCTCTCTGCTCCAGCTAAAACCGTCCCTTCCTTGTATCACACGTGATTTTTGCCATCTGTCCCTGAAGGAACAGCAGACTGTCTTTTGCTTTCTTTTTCCTGCAAAAGATAAACTGATGAACCAAGAGACTCAACGTCTATATTTTCAACTGAAACAAATTCAGAATAACGCTATTATTACTGTGAGGACTTTTCCTTTTTTTCCTGGCATTATATTGATATTCTCTGCTTAATTTGTTTCTTTTCATATTTTAAGTCTGGAAGCTCACAAAGCAGTATGTTCATAAGCAGCAAACTATAATTTATATATTAAGATATTTAAGGCAAATTCACTTTGTCCTTCTGTCCAGAGAAGAGAAATTTTATTATGGTGCCAAAATACGAGATAAAGATGCTGGAGAATTTACATCTTCTCCAGTGCTTGGCAGAAGTTGAAAACTTGGTTAGGGAAAAAGTCCTGCAGCAGTCTAGTAATATCTATTCAGCATCTTATTTAGTAGTAGATATAGAGATAAGGTGAAAATAGCATGATGTGCCTTGTGCTTAATAATTTTCAGATTGCAAGTTTGAGTTAGGCTGACTACACCTGACTACAAGGTGGAGAAATGTATTAAGCCACTCATAGCAATGTTGTGCAAAATGAGCTTTGGGTCTCTTTATAGTGTGGGAAGAGAATAATAGTGGTTTGGGGTTTTGGTTTTTTTAAACTGTTTAGCAATGTCTGCCAAATGGCATTTTCTTCTATTTTGTGAGATCTGTTAGATTAAATCTTTTTTGATCTCTTTGTATGGTAGTCACATGCATAAGAGGAATGCTAGAGAGCATTTATTCATAGAAAATATAAATACAAACTTCAAAACCAGTATTCTCTCCCATTAATTGTAATATTTTAAGTTAAATAGTCAATTGTGTTCACAAAAACAATGCTGATATATCACTTTAACTACCTAGCTGTACTATGAATGTCCTACTTTGAAACCTGCTCATTTGTTTTGTATTGGTGTTTTCTTGTTGGAATAGAATGCTAAAGATTTTGTATCCATAAACTTCTGTTTTGTTCTCTTTCAAGAGACACCTATTGTTTCATTATACCATAATTTGGTAGACTGTGTGTGATGTATATCCTATTTAATCCTCTCTCTCAATTCTCTCCCTTACTTTTGTCTTAATTTGGTCTCCCCCTTCCATAGAGAAATAGATAATTCTTCCTACTCCTCTTGAACATTCTTTTACTTCTCTTCCTTTTCTTCTTCTTCCTCATATGTGCTTTTCTTCTAGAGTGCTGCCCTGCTCCCCTGGATGGAATGGCTATTAGTAGTGGCTCTGGTCCCATTGATAGTTCCTGGTCTCTTTTTAGCAAGAGCAGTTTTGCTTATGTCAGCTTGTGGTTCCTTTCCTTCTCTTATTTAACAGCTGAGCTCCTTCTTTAGAACTGCTTTTATTTAGCTGTTGTGATAACTAGGCTGTCTCCTCCTTCTTTCCAGCTGCTTCCATAGGCCATCCAGGTTTTCTTAAGAGCCTGGATGCCTGTAAAATCAGCTGGAAACTAGAAGGGGGAGACAGTACTGTGTGACCTACTGACTGTTACTGGATCACCAGCAAGTTGGAAAATTGCTGACCAAAATGATAGATTTTATTCTGCATATGAAGATAAGTGAGTCTGTGAATAAAGTAAAGGAACTGGATTTCATAATCTTTGATAATCTCCACATATGCAGATAATATCTACTAACCGCAAATGTGATGTTTGGGATTGGTGAAAGAAAAATAGAACTTGTTCCCTGCCGTTTATTATGCTGAAATATGAATTATATAAAGTGACACTGGCCAGATAAGCATGTCCAAAGTCGGCCCTGTTTTGACATTAATAGGTTAAAATTTTTCCTTGAGATGTTGGCTCTTTTATAGAAAATAACATGTTTATACATTTTATATATATATAAATTGTGTGTATAATTTAAAAAAATGTATAAAAATTCTTATGAAATGTGAAACACAGAAACCATGCCCATCTCAGTTATTTATCTCTTCTAATCTATATTCACTATTTTTCTCAGTTTTACAGTTAATCATTAATGGATTTTTTCTTTTTCTTCTTTTTAAAAGCCCCACAAAAATTGTGGTGTGGTGTTTTTTTGTTTTGTTTTGTTTTGTTTTTTAAGAGATTCCTCAGGGTAGAACTAACACAAATAATATGGCAGTTCCTTAAAGGGTTTCCTTCCCTGATAGCATCTGGAGATATCTGGTAAAAATTACTTTTTGGGACAGATGTTATCTGGATTGCCTTCCTGTGTAGTACATTACTTCTGCTTTTGTTGCATAAGATAATATTTTGGACTGAAACACCAGTTGCATCATGTTGTACTACTTGAATATGACTTTATTGAAAAAAGTGTGAATAGATATTGCTAAATAGTGGCGTGTTGCATACATTAATAAACTTTCCTTTTTCAATTATAGGTAAATTATACTTCTTTTCAGATGGCATTCTGTTTTCCCATCCTCATCATGGGAGCATTACTGTTTCAAAGAATCATATGGATTCCATTAAGTTCTATGATGGGGTAAGTGCTTCAGTGGTTTGCAGTTATTGTCATAGATTGTCTTTAATTTATTTTTACAGGGGTATTTATGAAGTGCCGTATATACTCGTTCATTAGCCCGTTCGTTTATAAGCCGACCCCCCAAAATGGATAGTTAAAAATAGCAAAAACTGTATGACCCTTTCATAAGCCGACGCTATATTTCAGTGGTTGGAAAACTTTGGCTCCCGGCCTGTCAGGGTAAGCCGCTGGCGGTTTGGGACGTTTTGTTTACTTGGAGCATCTGCAGGCATGGAGCCCTCAGCTCCCATTGGCTGGGAACGGCGAACTGCGGCCACGGGGATCTGAGGGGCTCCATGCCTGCAGACGCTCCAAGTAAACAAAAGGACAATGTATTAGATATTCAACTCAATGATTCCATAGAGTTTAAAATCATCAAATTTTGGTGTAGACCCGTTTATAAACCGACCCCCGCTCTTTGAGGCGTCATTTTTTTACCAAAAATATTCAGCTTATGAACAAGTATATACAGTAATTAGCAAAACATGTTTGAATCTTTGATAGTGTTTGCAAGACGTGCAGAATATTGTTGACCTTCAGTAGAATGCCATGTAGAAGCTTCTTGGACTCCAGGATACAAATTCTTATTCTTTGTATTAGTTTTACTGCACTTTCATGATGGCTGAACTGTAAGTAGGACAAGATTTTAGGATGGGAACTTCATCATGGATATCTTTGTAGTTTGGGCTGCTAGCTTTATTTTATGCAGTGGAAAGGGTTTTTTTTTATTAACTTACTTTTAATCATTTCACACTATTTTTAAAAAACTAAGTAACAACTGTAAATGAAAACAAAAAATTTATTTTACTCATTTATACATTTAGCAAATGTATTTTAACCAGTTTTTTCATTTTTGTGTTTCAAGTCATAGCTCCAGTCACATGGTTTGTTTGTAGATGAAGTGCTGCAGCTATACCAAACCTTTTTAACCTTCAGTCAAATGTTCCTAGCAGTGTACCACTTATCATTTAAAAGGTCACGAGGCATGTCTTTATCTACTGTTGAAGACATTGTGTAACTGACAGTGTGAAAGGGATGACTGGTTCACCTTTCCCAGGGAGAGAAAAGTGAGGAAGAAAAGCATGCAGCATATGTGTTCTACATTATTATATACATTCCAGTTAATTACAGTAAACCACATGAACCATTTGTGACGGGTTGGACCCCTTGGGAAACCACCTGATGTGCTGAGATACCACTGAGTCTACCTGTTTTGCCAGCATGGGCCCCCTTTAATCTGTTTTGCTGAGCCAGGCTCTTAAAAACCTCCTCCAACACACACAGGCAGGGCCACACCCAGCTGCAGATCAGCTCTGGGAAGACTCAGCTTAAGGGACTTGTTCCAGCACTCAGATGTCCACCTCCCTTGGAGTGAAGATCCAAAGATATCTTATGAAATTCGCCCCCGCCCTCAATGTGGAGAGAGGTGTTCACACTTCTTGCCCCCGTCTCCCCCCCAGTTAGAAATTACAGAAACTGGGTTTAATAATAAACAAAACAAATTTTATTAACTTTAAAAGACAGATTTTAAGTAGTAAAAGGGGTAACAGAACAAGGTAGATTACTAAGCAAATGAAATGAAACACACAAACTAAGCTAGTTTCACTAAAGAAATTGGTTACAAATAGTATTTCTCACCCTAGATATTGTTGCAGGCACTTTGCAAAGTTTCTGTGGTTCAGAGTTCCAGTTATATTCCTTTTCAAATTGGACCCCTGTCTCGGTCTGGACTCCCCTCTTGCCTTCCCTTTTGCAGTCTTTCTTCTTGGGCAGACAGGCCACGGAGAGGAGGAGTGTTGTTTGCCTTCCTCCCCACCCTTAAATACAATTTACATAAGGCGGGACTCCTTTGTTTCCCAAACTTGACGACACCCCCCCCCCCCCCCCCCCCCCCCCCCCCCCCCTTACAGTGGAAAGTTACAAGAAGTCCCAGGTAATGTTTTAGTATGAGGTGACAAGACCACCTGACCCTGTAGTATCACAGCATCCATGAGTCAGTGGCAGTATGGAGCATCCACAGGAAGGCCAAGCTTTTCACGATTCATTGTCCTCGCTGATGGGCCATCCACCCTGTCTGGCTTTTCCATTGTTGTACCTGATGTGTTAGCAGTGGGCGTCACCCAAAGTAGCATAGTTGAAATACAGATACATAGTCAATATTCCTAACTTCGGATACAGAAATAATACAGGCATACAAATGGTGTAATCACATTCAGTAAATCATAACCTTTCCAATGAGATCGCACATGAGCCATCTTGCATAAAGTATATCTCAGTTGTCATATTCATATCATAAGCATATTTTCATAAAGAATATGGAATGACACGTCACACCATTATTTTAGCAGACATTGGCTTTTGCCACTTTCTGACCAAATTGTTAGTCCATTACATGATGATGATTTGCCATGTTAAATATATGCTGTTTCTGATGTATTGCTGTGATAGAATCATAGAATATCAGGGTCGGAAGGGACCTCAGGAGGTCATTAGTCCAACCCCCTGCTCAAAGCAGGATCTAATCCCAATTTAATCATCCCAGCCAGGGCTTTGTCAAGCCTGACCTTAAAAACCTCTAAGGAAGGAGATTCCACCACCTCCCTAGGTAACCTATTCCAGTGCTTCACCACCCTCCTAGTGAAAAAGGTTTTCCTAATATCCAATCTAAACCTCCCCCACTGCAACTTGAGACCATTACTCCTTGTTCTGTCATCTGGTACCACTGAGAACAGTCTAGATCCATCCTCTTTGGAACCCCCTTTCAGGTAGTTGAAAGCAGCTATCAAATCTCCCCTCATTCTTCTCTTCTGCAGACTCAACAATCCCAGTTCCCTCAGCCTCTCCTCATAACTCATGTGCTCCAGCCCCCTAATCATTTTTGTTGCCCTCCGCTGGACTCTTTCCAATTTTTCCACATCCTTCTTGTAGTGTGGGGCCCAAAACTGGACACAGTACTCCAGGTGAGGCCTCACCAATGTCGAATAGAGGGGAACGATCACGTCCCTCGATCTGCTGGCAATGCCCCTACTTATACAGCCCAAAATGCCGTTAGCCTTCTTGGCAACAAGGGCACACTGTCGACTCATATCCAGCTTCTCGTCCACCGTAACCCCTAGGTCCTTTTCTGCAGAACTGCTGCCTAGCCACTCGGTCCCTAGTCTGTAACAGTGCATGGGATTCTTCCGTCCTAAGTGCAGGACTCTGCACTTGTCCTTGTTGAACCTCATCAGGTTTCTTTTGGCCCAATCCTCTAATTTGTCTAGGTCCCTCTGTATCCTATCCCTACCCTCCAGCGTATCTACCACTCCTCCCAGTTTAGTGTCATCTGCAAATTTGCTGAGAGTGCAGTCCACGCCATCCTCCAGATCATTAATGAAGATATTGAACAAAACCAGCCCCAGGACTGACCCTTGGGGCACTCCGCTTTAAACCGGCTGCCAACTAGACATGGAGCCGTTGATCACTACCCGTTGAGCCCGAGGATCTAGCCAGCTTTCTATTCACCTTTATAGTCCATTCATCCAGCCCATGTGGATGTGACTTCTGAGAATTAAGAATTAGGTTAGTGTGAACAGCTCCATTTAAAAGTAGACAAATCTGTTTTATCTACAGTCATTTCTTGCTTTCATAGTTTATTACTGAGAGTGGGAATGTGAGATTACTTTGGATGAGCACAAAGTTTCGTATGTGCTCTAAAAAGAAAAGCACCTGTTTTTCTTCAGTCTCAAGTACTTTAAGTAACAGTACAGGGACTTCCAGAGAGCATTGTGTAGATATGATTTCATAAAGTTAAAAAAAGTAAAATACAAGAAAGGCGTGTGCTTAAAGTTGAAAAGCACAACAGTAGAGATCATTACCTTAGCTGCCTTTTCTTTAATACCATATTGACCGACTCTTTGTAGTTGTATAAGCTATTTTAACACTGACCTTCCTTCTATTGTTTGATTCAAGACACTCACTTTTATAATACTCTGGCTATTTATGGAGTCTGGCTATCATTTTTGAACTGTTGCCAGGTTTGTGTGCAAAGCAAAACCTTGGAGAATTTTATTGTTTAACTGACTTGGCATGAAGCAAGGGTGGAGAGCTAAAAATATTAAAACATGACAGGAGGATAAGGGGATTGTTAGTGTACTGTTTTTGGAAGGTAGAGTGTAACAATAATCTAGCTGCAGAGGAAAGGATAATCATTTGCACTTCCAAGCGAGAAAGTATTGCAAACAAGAGTAAATGAGACCTCAAAGTAACATGCACATCTTATAAAATTCTAAAATATAGATGTTCTAATTTTTTTGTTTCATCTTTTAATTATAACTAATCCTAGTAACATTGTTAACCAAACAAACGTGGGTTTGGAAATTGATTTGCGACTCCCACTCTTATGGCTGCTGAGTTGACATGCCACTTAATTTCCAGTGAGTTAGCATGGGCTGAGCTTTGTCCTTTTTTAAATCTTGATGCTTTTCTCTGAAGAAAGCCATGTGTTCTCCATTCTGGTCAGAGGAAGATTATTACTGTGACTTTTAACAAAAAGTACAGGAAGATCATAGTAAACTATAAACTACCCAAAAATGCATGGTAGAAAGGGGTACCTAAAAGAAGCATGACAGCACCTGTTAGTGTTTGAGCTGTGTGACCCTCATAACCTAAACTTTAGGTCTGCACAAGAAAATTTTCTCAAACTACACTGTCATTTTAAAAAAAGGGAACAAAAACAGTAAATTCTGTAAATGCAGAAACATCTAGTTGCAGTACAAGTTTTAGATACTGTTCAATCACTTGGCATTGTATTTTAAAGGTAACTTCTTCAGTTTAAGCTTTGATAGTTCAAATACCGCTGATCTCTAATGGTGCTGTGTCTAGAATTTTTATGTCTAGCTTGATTTCATCAACATAAATAATGCCTGGGTAGGACTAACTTCTCATCAGTTCTGAGACTTGGTAGTTTTAGTTGTTCTTGAAGGCACAGTCTAGAATATATTTTAAGGCTTCTTGTGACTATTGACCTTTTGAATAGCACTTTGCTGACTAGTGAGGTTTATTATCTTCCTTTAGAAAAGAAATCTTCTTGGTGTACTGCCATATATTATGCTTTGAAAGCTTCTGTAAAGCTTGATTCTGTTTGTTGCATTGTTAAGCAAATATAGTTACATAAAACACAAATGGCTTGGGAAATTTACTGTGTTCAACAAATGTCCAGCTAATGGCAAAGTAGCTGTTACCTTTTCTGGTTAAAATAATTTGCCTCTTGATGTGGGATTCCAAACTGTTGCTGCTGACTTGAGGCTTGCGTATGGTCCCATTTCCACAATTGGATTGTTCCACGTTCGCTGATGCTGTGGAGCTGCCATTGTGGTAGAGGTGCAGTGCCCCAGAAGCGATGGGTACCACAATCCAGCTCAAATGGGGGCATGACACACAAACTCACTTCTAGGTCAAGCTCCATGGGTTTTGAAGTCCAGGTCTAAACGTTCCTTACGATAGAGAGGTAGGTAGTTCGAGGTGGGGAGAATGAAGTAATTTCTGAGCCTTGTTGCGCTATAGTATGCAAGGTGATTTTTAGGGAAAAAGAAAAAAAGGGAATGTGGTCGTTCTTGGCATCCAGGATGGATTTCATAAAAATCCTCCTTGACTTTCTCTCTCCCTTCAGTAGTCTGAGTGTTCAGTAGCCCGGGTAGGAATTCTGCTTGTTGATGGGTATGCTGAAAGACTTCCCCAGATTGAGGCATTCATATTTAACTATTGACCAGCCTAAAATTTGATTCCTTCTCAATTATCATTAGTAGGATACTGCAAAATAAAACGGGTTTTTTTGTCTACTAGCTGTCCGAGGCGAGATCTACAACAATACTAAACTTCCCTCTCCAATCACACCACCAATCCTCCCAGGATGCAGTGTTTGTGATCCAGAATATGCGCACACAAAACTTCATTATGCTGTACCTGTGGTATTTTATTGTATTTAGCAAGGAGGCTAGGAGTCAAATTTTTTGAAAAGAGAACACCACCAATGTCCTGCATGAATTTAGAGTGATACTTTCTATTTTTGTAAAGTAGAGATAAAATTAAGGTTCTATCTTCATTACACAATACTGAGGCTTCATTAATGTTTGTAAAAGCATTTTGAGATTTGTTGGATGCAAATACAACATAATTTTATTAAAGCAAAATGAGATTGAAATTGACAAGAATCCCATTTTAATGAGTTTTAGGGAACAGGAATCTCATCAGTTTCAATTTTCTGTTGGCTTACAAGAATAGAATTTTGGCTGTAGGAATGCTAGACTTATTTATTTAAACTTAAACTCTGTAGGGGGCTTTATGAGAGAAACATGGCACTTGCAATATACTTACATGCTGCATCTCTACTGGCAAACCTTGTAGCCATACTTCACTACTGGCACAGTTCCTCTCATGGTAGTAATTGTGAAATCTGTGATGTAAGGGAAGCTTGCCTGACTTACCGCTATGCATTTTAACCTTCAATGTTACATATTTTGCCTTTTATACTACCAAAGGAGGTGTGCCAGCAGAGAACTCTGGGGAACTACTAGTGTAGAGGAAAATAGGATATGGATGGTTGTGGGTTGCCTAAACCTCAAAGCCACAGTTGAACGCTTCAAGAAGGAAATTTAACTCTTAAAGGGTGCAGAGATTTTTGAAAGGCAACTCTGGTCTTTTTTTTTTTTTTTTTTTTTTTTTAATCCAGCTGACCAATCTTGAAGGCCCCTTTCAAACTTATGTTAACTCTTTAATACCACAGGAGAGAGAATTTGTCTTATGACTGGCTATCTGAAAACCCTATCACTGATTATGGTGGGTCCTTCTCCTATGTTTCTGTTCTGGAACTCTTTTGGCATAGCCTTTGCAGGCTTGAAAGGATGCACCGTAAATGTGACTATAAAATGTTATAGATTGGAGAAGTAATACACGTAATTATAACAAAATGATATAATTGTTTTCGTTTTGAATTATCAAAACTGTTTATTGTAAAACTTCCTTTTATTTCTTTCCTAGGATTCTACCAGTGTTGTGGCTGCTCTTTTTATAGACTTCAAAAGTTCCTTGCTTGCTCATCTACCAGTTCAGTTCCATACCCCAAGCAACTTCCTGATGATTGGACTTTTCCCAAAATCAAAGATCTATAAAGCTTTTTATTCACAGGTAAAGTAAATAAACACCATCTTGCTTTACGTGTAACAAAAATACCCATAATGTTCTATGTGATGTAAGGATAACGGAAGATGTTTTAGGAAGCAAGATAATCAGGTGGTTAGAGCAAGGGAGTTGGGCTCCTAATATGGGATGAGTCACTGAGATTCGCCATGGGATCTTAGGCAAGCCAGTTGACTTTCGTATGCCTCAGTCAATGCAGCTATTAAGTAAAATCAGCACCTGACTGAAATAAAATCAGATTCTGGATTTAAGTTAAGCTCTCAAAGCTCAACTTCTCAAAGTCTTAATATCACAAGTTAGAGGGTAGCAGTTTTCTGAAGGTGACCATCCATTGTAATCATCTCTTTCTGTTAATTATGTGACCTAGAGCAACTCTTCCACCCGTCCCCCTCACCTCAAGCTTCTGGAACTTAATTTATAGGCATGATTCCCTGGGTCATCTAGTCCAGGTCCTGGGGCATGGGCTATATGAGGCTTATATCTAGCTGCTAATCACCAGTGCCTTTTCTCCCAACAGTATGAGAGAAATGTGAATCTGCGCTTGATTCCTCAAATCTTGTGTGAGAGAAAATCTTTCTGAACTTTTGTAGATGTTCCTAGTGATAAATTTATAATTATGATAGTCGTTAGCATATTACCCCATAGTCACTGTTAAAGTTATCACTTGCATTCTCTTCTAGCCAATGAGTTTGAGTTGTAGAGTATAAAGACTGTAATAGTCATATTTCAGGTATGGCACTGGTGTATTTATTTTGCTACAGTAATTATACCTAGGTTCTGTACTATCTAAATCAGGGCTCGGCAACCTTTCAGAAGTGGTGTGCCGAGTCTTCATTTATTCACTCTAATTTAAGGTTTCGCGTGCCAGTCATACATTTTAAAGTTTTTAGAAGGTCTCTTTCTATAAATCTATAATATATAACTAAACTATTTGTTGTATGTAAAGTAAATAAGGTTTTTAAAATGTTTAAGAAGCTTAATTTAAAATTAAATTAAAATGCAGAGCACCCCGGAATGGTGGCCAGGACCTGGGCTGTGTGAGTGCCACTGAAAATCAGCTCGTGTGCCGCCTGCGGCACGCGTGCCATAGGTTGCCTACCCCTGATCTAAATCAATCATGATGTCAAATCTATCTACTGAGTTAAAGATAATTTTAACGACACACCGAAGATATTTTTTATGAATATTTGAGACCAGTGCACTGTCTTCTCTGTAGATGTAATGATAGCTTGCTTTTTAACATAGTGCTCTATATCTTCCCAATGTCCCCTCCCACTGCCTCCTGTCTCTTAAACTGTTGGTTTAATTTATGATATTCCCAATCCCCAGCAACCCAGAAATCATGAGTCGTCTTGTTTCTCTGGTTCCAGATTAGTAGTTTGTCTAATTACTAGCCAAATCATGTTGGTCAGTTAAACTTATCCTTATAGGAATCATGAAGAAGTAGAGAAGCTCTCCTTATGAAAGAGGAGTCATAAATCCTGGAAAAAGTTTTCAAGATCCTTTTAAATTTGATTACTAGAATAGAAAAACTTAACTTCCTAGATGATTCAAGTAGGGGGAAAACGTATGTGTTGGAATAGGTTGTTGTTATCATTCTGTAATAGCGTCCTCTGGAAGTATATTGTACCAAGTGAGTTCTTCTACTGTTATCACTTACATTAAGAGGTCCTGATGCTTGAAATTGGAGTGGTTTGTTGCATATTTCTGGTTATACACTTATGGATCATGATCCTAGGAGGTCTTTAAAGAAGATAAAAGCTTCACTTGTTTAGATTTAGTACTGCCAAGTACCCCTTCAATTGATACTCACCCACAAAGTAGATTGTACTGGAAAGTGTGGAGAAGGCTGTGTTTCATAAGGGGCATTTTATAATCATTACATATTTAGGTGCCGAGTCTGGCAGAACAGTCCTGAGGATTTTAAGTAGGCCATTGAAATTCTCCAGTAGGACATTAACAATTCAAAAAAAGAGTAATATGTTGTCTTCAATAATAATGTCAGGTTTTAATTTTATTGTATGCATTAGGATTTCAAAGTAAAAAGCATCAAGTGCTGAGATGCCGAATTGTTGTTGGAAGATTGTCCTCTTGTCTCATCTTTTTATGTCTCAGCAATTTATACTGAAAAGTGTGACTGTAGGTGTTGCCTTTACTTAGAAAGAGGATGGAAAGACCTTAAAATCTTCTGTAATGTCTGCTCCTGATTCCTCTAAATCTGACTTCTGGGCACACAGTGCCATTCATAGTAGCATGACTTAGATGAATAAGATTTAAGCAATTGTCTCAAAAAGTTAAATCAGCACCTCACTAAAAGTAAAATCAGGTCAACGTTACAAAACACTTGACTTTGAAGGCAATTGTACATAAATCGAAATAATTTCTTACATTTGCCTTGGGATTGAAGAAACTTGTGGGAAGTGTTGAAAACAACTTTAGTCTCATGTTCCCTCTCATGGTCTGCTATGATTTAAAGGTTGAAGTTATTACTTCTGTTTGCACCATTTTGTCCCTTTGAACCAAACCAGTCCAGTGTGTTAGGTACCATATTTTAATTACCACTGGAAGCAAAGGAAATGCGGAGCTTCCTCGTTCTGTTTCAGGAGTTTAATATGATTATTCTGTCATAACAGTGCATATGTTTGTGGGATTTTCATTGATAAAAAACAAGCTTAGAGCTCTGCAACTGTTTAAATATCCCCTTCCGCTCACTGCAATTCAATGTTATCCAAGCAATAGGCATTGAGTCCTGTGTCTTCTATCAGTGCAGAAGCCATTAATGTGAACTCTTCTGGCTTTTCGTACCACTGTCCATTTTAGAGTCCCTTCTAGTTTAAGGAAGCAGAAGAAGCCTATATTCAGAGAGAGAGATCTGATGGAATGGTATGGATGTCCTATATCTGCACATCTCTTGCAATGCTATAGACTCTAGAGGACTATAGGGTTCCCTCCTTTTATACTAAGAACTGAGTTCTTAGAAAGAAGGCTTAGGCACTCTTATTCTTTTGAAAGTTGCAGGACTTCCACATTCCTAAAGGAAGTGTGTACATATCCAATTCCTGTCTTGCTGCAAGAAGTTGGATTGTAAATACTTAGTGCTCATTAGCAATGAAAGTAGAAGTATGACATGACTTGTGTAATTATATCTTGTTTTAAGTGTGAATGTTGCTGCATTAGGTGAGAGACTATTTCACATAGAAGTATGATAGAGCTATATCATAGAACCATTTCTCAACTTCCTTGAGAAATGCATTATTCATTGGCATAGTTTAGCAGCATTGGGGTTTAAAAGGAGCTAGCAGTTGATGGCTGAAGGTATCTTAATTCATTATGCTGGTACATCCATTGTGGGACTGGCTTAAAATCTTGAAATTAGGGGTTGCAAGTCACATTCATCCTCATTTCTCTTAGTAATGTGGATCATTGAAGACATAACGCTCAGAACTTCAATTTCAGGTAAACTTTTCTGGTTTGTCCATTTTGTATTTCACACAGTTTAGCATCCACAAGTAATGTCACAGCCCAGTTTGTTTGCCATTTGGTATACAGTTTGCCCATTCTTTTTGCCTTGTCTCAGTCCCAGGGTGGTAGTACTGGGATGCTTATTGTAAATCTCAACTCTGCATCAGGAAGCTACCTGAAATCTGTATCCATTATTTTCCTGTAAATGCATAAGTACTGTTGAACATTTATTTGTCAATTCCCTGATTTTGTTTTTGTTTTGCGTGCCCTACATTGGGTAAACATCTTTCCTTCCAAATATGTATGATTGTGGCTTCTCCTACCACTCAGCTTTCTCAGTCATGGGATGGCTGGAGGTGTTTGTTTAGTGAGGGGCTTTTCTGTTTTAAAGAAAAGAAGCATTCTGAGTTGGCATTATAGATAAGAGACTTAATTTCCTGTATGAAAGAAAAATACTTTTAAAAGACTCTTAGTACATTAACCAAACATTTCAAATGTGTGAAAACCAAATGAATTCAATGTTTTGAGGCCTGTGTTTTTGTTTTGTTTCAGGTTTTCTCCTCATGGCAACAAACAAACTCAGGAATATCTTTAAAGGTGGTCCAGGCAGATTTCCTATCTGTAGAACAAAAGAGATTGTAAGTTGATGTTGCTCATCTTCGTGAATTCACATGTAATGATATGTGTAGTGTAGTGTTTTCTATTTAACATTCAGCCAGGCTATGTGATTTCTCAAGCACTGTAGAATGTTTTACAGCTGATTCACTTGAAGAACCAGAACGATGACGAAATATTAGGTGTTTTAGAGAGAGTATAAAATTGTTGTTATAACTTTGCACTAATTTTTTACCAGAATTTACTACTTGGGTATGTGGATTAAAAATAGAGGAAATTAGCAGGGTTTGTTTTGAATTAAACAAATTGGTGTGCTTATTTTAGACTCTGCAATATGCAGAAGCTATGTAATGCCTTGTCCTATCCTGCTGGGGAAAGATGGAGCCAACTAAAAATGGCCGCTAGCCTCCCAGAACTAGAGAGGTGAGTTGGGTTTTTTGTAATTTCAAAAGATCATGTTTCCAAGAATTATTACAAAGAAGATGTCCTATTGTTTCTCTAACCTCTTCTTAATAAATTCTTATGAGATGCAAATATTAATACAGTCTAAATATTTTTCCCTCTCTGGGAGATCTCTATTAAGTTCTATATCCAGTAACATGTTTCACTCTAGTCAGGTTACAGCTATTCATGTGGAGGGGAAAAAATCCACATTGTCTTGATTAGAAGATAATACAACTTCACTTTTAAAAGGTTTCTGCAACACTTTGCCGTCAGCAGTATAAGTCGTGAGCCAGTAATGAGAGCACACCTTCCTATTTTGTTACAACAGTCGGAAAGCATTCCTGTTAGCAAAGCAGAAAATGATAAGGTAAGAGAGTGCCAAAACAAAACCCTTAAAACAACTTTTTTTTAAATGGATAGGAAAAAAGTTGATAAAATCCTGTACTTTACCCCTTCACTTCTCTTGTCTGTAAAATGTAAACAAGTCTTTGGCTTTGCAAATCTATTCTGCACTGCATTTATTCAATTAGCCTTGCATTACATGCAGCTCTTTCAAAGGTTGGCTGTCCAGTCACATTCGATTAACTGTAAAATATAAAAAAGACGTGTACGTGACATATCTAAATAACTAACTACATAACCAATGTTATATTTATAGCTGTTGTGCTCCCTTCTCTCTCTTAGTCTTCCCACTGTTTGTTGCTTTCAGTGGTGGTGTTTTGTATTTAGGATTTAAGTTTCTAGGAGCAGGGAACTTGTTTTATCTGTTTGTGAGGTGTCCAGCATACTTTTGAGCATTTGAAGAAAAATAATAATGACAGTAATAATAATAAATATGCCTTTTACTTTTACTTTTTTAGGTGGTTATCACTATTATAACAGGGCTTCCGGGCTGTCACTCCAGTGATCTGTGCGCTTTCCTGGTCACTTTTAACAAGGAGTATGGAAGGTTAGTGTAGTTTTGGTTCTACTTTCTTACAGCAGTCATCAAAAAAAGAAAAAAGCTGGTTGATTTTTCCATTTTTGTACCGAACAGTTCCTGTGATATTCAGGAAGGATGTGAAGTGATTAGGTTGCTGGCCATGGATTTGAGAGACTTGGATTCAGTTCCCTGCTCTGCAACAGACTGTGTGACCATGAGCATTTCACTTCGTCTCTGTGTGCCTCGGTTCCCCATCCTGACAATGGGAATAATTGCAGTTTGTTACCTCACAAGGGTGTTGTGAGGACTTGTGCAGTAAAAATCGTGAGGCACTTCGATTCCAAAGTAATGGCCGTCGGGGGTGTGTGTGTGTGTGTCATATAAGTATCTTAGGTAGTTAGATATTATTCTACATTAAGAATAGGAATACCACAGATATCACAAGAAATTTAATTCAAATGGCCAGTTGTGACTGCTGTATGTCCATTTGTTTCAGTTCTCTGAGACTGTTCAGTTAATCTGTAGGATTAGCAGTATCTCCAAAAGGGGCAGATGAAACATTAGATGTTAGGCTAAAGTGACTGGTCACTTGGTGATTTTCTTTGTCAGCACTTTGAGAGAACAGGTAGAGAGATTTCATTGCTCATTTTCTCTGGTGGTGAGTCTTACAGTAAATATAACTCATCTTTTGTGTAAGAGGTGAGAATATACACCTCTACCCCGATATAACGCTGTCCTCGGGAGCCAAAAAATCTTACTGCGTTACAGGTGAAAACGTGTTATATCGAACTTGCTTTGATCCGCCAGAGCGCGCAGCCCCGCCCCCCCGGAGCGCTGCTTTACCGCGTTATATCCGTATTAGTGTTATATTGGGTCGCATGATATTGGGGTAGAGGTGTATTGGTGAAAATTTTACTGTAACAATGTAACTGAAATTGTATCCTGTCCAAGATAGCTCAGTTGAGGTCCATACAGTGTCTCATGATCAGGGATCCTAGTTTTTCATGATTTAAAAAAAGACAAAATTCTCAAATAAACCATAAATTGTGGTTTGCCGCAATTAAAATGCAATGCTGAACTTTAGTTTCCCTAGCTACTATATATAATATAGTAAAATATAGATATCAGTCGCTCACAATGTTTTATTGATATATTTACAATTTTAAGCAAGTTCGAAGCCTACCAGTGTCATCAATCATTATAATAAAATAAAATTTGCAGAATTGCAATTTGTATTTCTCACATATACCAAATACTTCTATGTCTGTATTGTATATTTTCAGAAGTTTTTTTTTTTTTAAATACAAAAAAATAAAGCTCCCATTGTCAGCCCCGAGTGGGGAGACTCCTGCTGTCAACTGAAACCTTATTAAAAAATCTGTTTGGCCCACACAAGGTCGGGCTTAGGTTTATGTGGCCCTGGTTTGTAATAAGGTTGGGCACCAATGGAATAAGTGACACTGGTACTTTAAGTAAAATTTAGTTAATAGTTAGTGTTTTGTGTTTTTTATCCACAAAATGCAAAAACTAAAAATTCTGTTTTTCTGTGGCAAAGGGATTTCTAGGATCCCTGCTTGTGATCACTCAATTTTATTATACTAACACACAAATCAAAATTACTCTGGCACATTGTTTTGAAGATGCTATTTGACCTTCTTTCATATCAAAGAAGCCATTGACAACAATTTAGACACAGTAGGCTGATGCTGAAAAGACATAAGCCCAAGTGAGTTTCTCCTTTGTTTCTGTATGGGACCAGAAATAGGGAATTTCTGTGTACTGGTCACAAATTTATTTTCGATGGCCATGGGGTCAAAAGGAAAAGAACAGAAATAATATGGTATAAAGAGAAAACAGAATTGAATTGATATCTCACTCAGTTTGATTATTTCAGGTGGGTTGTTTATCGGCAAACTATGGATAGCCCTGAATGTTTCAGTGCTGCCCACTTTCAGCGTTACCTTTCAAGTGTTCTTGAGTCCCAGCAGAAACGCAGCGCACGTCAGTCCAGTTACAGTAGAAAGAAAATGAGGCTGTTGGTGGTCTTGCAAGGGTAAGTGTTTCAAATGTTAGACAAGCAGTTTCTGCAATAGATTCTTCTCTTCTATTCTCATTTATAAATATTTCAAGGATCCCCATCACTGCTTAGTAGTTCTGTCAAACACAATAAGATTGATCCTCAAGAGAGTACACCACTCTCAGTTCTGCTCTTCATATCTCCTAGGCTAAGCTATTTTGTAACTTGTAATTCCTGCCTGCCTTCATTGGAAGAAGGTATTCGTAAAATGATGAGTCTTGGTTCATGTTCTGACAACAGTCAGGCGTGGCTTTGGCCGTACCCCCTCCGGTAACCTGTTCAAGTGTCTGGAGCCCTTAATAGAGAATATTTTACCTCTGGCCCTCACAGATTTCATCCTGAGTACTGACGATAGTGTGTTTCTAGTGCAGCACAGCTTTTTTAGTGGGTCATCCTCCAGAAACTGATGAGAATGCGTTATCTTGGTATCCCACACCCTCCCCTTAATCCCACTTCACATATGGTGGCCAACTAAAGGTACTGATCTCAGTTTTGAAAGCCCTTGATTTTTTGGGGACCTGAGGTAAATCTTATGAACTACTTTGAGAACTGCAGGTGGACGTTACTGTAGCCGCTATAGCATTGTTTAGTTTCTGGAGCGACAACTGTTGTATTTACTGTATGCATGCAAGTGTCACAAAATACTTACTTCTCTGTGTTACCCAGTAGATATCATTTATTGTAGAGAAGAAAACAATAAGGTACAGCAAAAATGTACAACAGCTTTGTGCATCGTGCAGAAAAGCTTGTTAGCTGAGCAAACATCCTACTTTTCACAATTAGTTTTATATTTGAAGGTTAGATACTGAAAATGTTTTGAAAAATATCAATAGGGTGGAGTACCATCCCATTCCTCTCCAAGGGAAAACCTATTGTGTGGAAAATTACTTAAAAGCCTTAAAGGTTTTTGCTAGACTTTAATTTTGAGTGTCTTGATAATATTTAATTTCAGGAAGTAAGATGTAATTTGTCTTTGAATACCACAATTAGATCTTTCTTTGGAAAAGCATTGTAAAGATATTCTGAACAAGCCGTGCAAAAGGAGTTCTAATAAATAATTTCAGGGGTTTGTGATCTAAATAAGCCATTCATTATTTTTTTCCTCAATGTGAACATAAAGGTAAAGTTTTTGTGAGTGAGATTTTAAACAGAAAAATAGATAAATGTTAACTATAAGAACTGTTGTTCTTCCCTTTGCATGTGTAGCAGCTGATATTTATGTATATATATATATATGTTGTAATTTGTTATAGTACCTTAATACACCAAGTGAGGCTAAGGGCTTGTCTACATGAACATTTTGTTCTCTGCAAGCTGGTGTGTGAATCTATCCCACACTAGCCTGCTACGTGCTAACTGTCCATGTGTACCATGCTGAAGCATACTGACAGTTCATTAGTGTGTTTTGATCTACCCTGCTTTGAAACAGGAGTACATTAAAGTGCGTTAATGAACAGCGCATATCAGCAGGGTCCATATGGACAGTTAGTGTACAGCAGGCTAGCGTGCGGTAGATTCATACACCGGTTTGAAGCAAACTAAATGTTCATGTAGACAAACCTGAGTTGTATTTGCTATGAGAACCATAGTTTAGGATTTCATGTCTCTTGCATTTAAAAAAATCTCAACCTTTAACTTAAATTTGCGTAACTCAAGAAACAAATAAATCTACACACATTTGTTTTTATTTAATTAGTTCTTATGCAAGTAAATACGCATGTGAACATGCAACAGTTTTTGCTGTTGAATGTTCTCATACTCTGATCCAGAGTGGATTGCGCCCAGCAGAGCAGGTGAACTCTGAAACTCTGGTTTAGAACTGGTTGTGAAGAACAAAACCATATTCAGATAAAACTGTTGGGGGAATTTTAAGTAGGCCTTGGTCAGATTCAATTTCACGTAAACTTGCCTAGTCTTGTGGGGGGAAAAGCTATTAAATCTTTAATGAACATGAGTGGATAGAATCTCTGTTTTTATATACATCATCTGAAAGATGCACTTCAACAGCACACATTAGCACCATGGTGGGAGGTGGTCAGTCTTGAATCAGAAGGAAGGGTGCTGTTTGTTCTATCATTGGCACCACACTTGGCAGCGTATTCAGGTATTTGCTCCCAGCGTAATTAAGTCTTGTCCACCTTGTTGCTGCCAGGAGTGTAACAGTAAATTGTCTTCACTGATAAATGTTCTAATCCTTTAAAGAAATATGCGCTTCATTTGGATTTAATATCTATGATTACTCAGCGTTCCCATCAGATAACTTACATGTATGATTAAATTGAAACAGTTTTTTCCATCTTGGTTTAGAAGTAAATATTCATTTCTAAATCAGATAATACAGTAGTGGGTACCATTATAGGAGTCTAGGTCATAGCATTTTGGCTTTTCCAAGTGTACAGTATTTGAAAAGGATATGTTAGGTAAACTCATGTACATTGGTCACCACTAAACTCTTTACTATTTTGTTTTGTCTAGTTTCCATTATTGGGAATATTAAGATAGTGTTCATTGTAAAGATTCTCATGCTGATTGTTTTGTAGTTTAAGAAAACTAATTCTTTCTTAATATATGCCTATAAATTACCTTGGTGCCAAATTCTTAACTGTTACTAATATATTTTATGCTGTTTTGGCTGTGGTCACTGTTTGCTTTTCATCATTGATAGTAAAATTAGAATAGTTAGGTGAACTTTGCTTTATACCATAGGTAAATTCTCTGGGTTTAGGTTTAAATTTCTAAAACCACATCTCGCCAAAAGTCTGAAGCTGAATCTACATTAGAGAATTGTAAAAAGTTTGCAGCGTGGGCTGGTAGATCTTAGACTTCCCACATTTTGTTGGGAGCTGAACTCTGGACGTCGACTGGTACAGAGAAACCCAATTATTAATATAATTTGAGGACTTTTTTTTAATGCCAGTAAAATAAAGGATAAGATATAATTTGCCTAAAAGTAAATACTTTCCATAAACTCAATTTAGTCCATTTCATTTATTTTGTTCTCATGAGTTACAAACACAGCGAAGAAATATTTCAATTAAAGTGGAATGTTTAAGTTGGAATTCTTCTTAAAGAAATGTCAGAGAAACATTTCTGTTGGCATTGGGTTTTATACTTCCTTTCTTTACAAAACCTACAATTTGGACTTCAATAAAATTTATGGTGTTCCTTTAAGTCTTCAGTTAATATGCACATCATTTGCATAAGGCATAATGTGAATTTCTTCCTATCTTGTTGTTTCTGTGCCTCTTGAAAGCAGAAGTTTACACTTATTCAGTGTTAAGTTTATAATAGTGCATTGTGCAGTAGCTGTCAGTAATTTCTGGTGGCACTTCTGTTTTCTTTGTGTAAGTAAATGTCTGAATGCCTAAATTTCTTGCATACTGAATTGTGTAACAAACATTTTCTTAGAACTCTAGTAATTTCTTTTGATTAGTTGTTGACATGGTTCTTGTATTTCTGTCACTTCACACTTCTTCACTTTGTTGTCTTTGCAGATATACAGATGTTATTGATGTTGTACAGGCACTGCAGACTCACCCTGACCCTGATGTGAAGTCCTCTTTCATCATAGGAACAATTTCTACTTGCGTAGAACCACTTAGCTGCTATATGGAACATAGGTACACTTCAAAATCTGAATTGTTTTGTGTATTGTTTATATATAGTTGGGTCTGTTCTATCATCTTGTGAGACTGATGCAACCATATTATGCTGTGTTGCTTGTGCACAGCTGGGCTGGCTTATTGTGTTGTAACTTCACGAAATGTTCTCGTTTTGAGTTTATATAATTTTAACAGCTTTTAAATGCAGCTTGACATACATTTAATGTGGGATTGTCATCCACTGGAAAAGCAAAGTTTTGTTCTCAAAAGGTTTAACTTGGAAAAAGAAATGAATGTTGGCATCTGTGGATTATGTAGGAACAAAAAGAGAAACAGATTATAGTTGTTGATTTTTACAAAGCACATAAATCATTGCAGTGATTCTTTGATTAAACTTTTATTCCTTCATATTGCCAGACAATAAGAAACTTTTATTTCAGTTTGGGTACCTGATTAAGAAAACAAAAAGTAATAATTAAAGTCAGCTATCAAATGAAGACACTATACATTCAAGATGTGAATTTTCTTGGTTCTCAGTTTCAAATTTTACAGAATATAGTGATAAAATATGGGAGAGGAAATTCTGGAAGTATTAGTTGCACTTAGATTATTTTTTAAAAATTGGCACGCAGCCAAGCAACTAATACTTTAAATAGCAAAATACACTTCATAAACTCTTCCTATGTGCCGAACCCAAACTGCAGAGATGACAAAATCTTGATACTTTGTTAAAATGCTTTTCAAGGGATGTGGAACAGAACTGATTTTAAGACTTTGTGGTCCTCAATATAAACACTACACACCATTTTTACAGATATTTATGATCTCAGTAAGCAGATTGGTGGATTCAAACACATGAATTCTGTCTCTGAGTAAATACCAAGTGCCTCCACCATAATCTTTCAATTTGATGTAGATAATGTTAACCACAAATGAAGGTTATTACTATAAATATTTCATTAGGAGTATGATGAAAGAATTGCAGGTTATCTCCTGAAGTGAAGTAGCTGTTGATGGCAAAGACATAGCCCATGTAGTGTCTATTTCTGTCTCACTTTAAAGCTTCCTTCTGTAAGAGCTTGCAAAAGTACAGAATCTGGCAGACCAGAAATGGCTTTATGCTGCAATCAGTCTTTCTGAGTATGGAAGCTTTGAGGGTTCCAGAAGAGTAGATTGTGTCTTGCTGTCCGATTTGAACCTTTTATATTTACAAAAAGAACCTCTTGTCCTCCAAAGTTTAATTACTGTAGGTATCCAATTAATTCAAGCTCTAGGGCAGGGGTAGGCAACCTATGGCACTGGTGCCAAAGGCGGCACGCGAGCTGATTTTCAGTGGCACTCACACTGCCCGGGTCCTGGCCACCGGTCCCGGGGGCTCTGCATTTTAATTTAATTTTAAATGAAGCTTCTTAAACATTTTAAAAACCTTATTTACTTTACATGCAAAAATAGTTTAGTTATATATTATAGACTTATAGAAAGAGACCTTCTAAAAACGTTAAAATGTATTACTGGCACCTGAAACCTTAAATTAGAGTGAATACATGAAGACTCGGCACACCACTTCTGAAAGGTTGCTGAACCCTGCTCTAGGGCCAAGTCATCTACAGTGCCTGATAATGGAGGGCTTTCTTTTATTCTAGAATATTATCCCTTTACTTGAGCTCACTACAGATTTGATAAATGGTGTCACTGCTGTGATTGTTGATATCATGCCAGAAGTACATATAGTACTGTTGCAAAGGGTAAAATACACCAAATACGAATCCTGCCCTAAAAAGCTTGTGATGTGTTCTAAAGGCACAACCCAGAAGTACAATAACTCATGTTTAACACTGTACCTTTTCAAAGTATATACCAGTCTTTTACTAATTAACTCAGTGTAATACCAGATAGACCAAACAGTCTGAAAATAGTCCCTGAAACAAGAAAGCTTCATAAAATAGATTTGTTTTCCAAAAGTGCTTAGAGGCAGGGAGAGCACTTAGTAAACATGACTTGGAAGGCTATTCCAGGCCATGGGATAGCATAAAAGAAGGCTTGAAAATGGGACAGAGTGGTGATGCCATGTTAAGTCTAATAGTAGGCATTGTTCAAATGATTGGGAGTCTTCAAACTTGACACAAGGATTATGCTTGTGTTAGGGCTCGATTTAGATTATTGATTAAATGTTTGATACCCAGGCTCAATCAGTTTATTAATGAAAGATAAATCAGTGCTATACAGAAAAGGTTAATACTTCATTCAATTCTGGGAGCAGGTTTGCAACTGACACTTGCTGTTCCAAAGTGATTATAAAAATTACCCGCTTTTATATATTAGCTATGTACCACAAACGGAAATACCTAATTATTACAGGCCTTTCTTATCTGACCTAGTTTCTTCCTCCTGTTTTTCAGGATATAGACACCTACCCCAATGACTTCTAGCACCTTATCTAGTTAAAGACACCTGTATTGATTAATCCAATTAAATTTTTTGTGTTTGGCATCACTTCTGAAAGGTTCTGTATACGAAACAAGGGTTACATGTGGTTCAGTTGCTAATAAGCTTTCACAGTGAAGCTTCTGGGAAAAGAAAAGCATGCTGGGATTTGGTTCATAGTTAGTATAAATGCAAAGAATAGAAGCCTTCTAGAAATAGATAGTATTGGGTAACTGTTGGTAGAGAGCATATGTTCGTACTGTGATTTTTAACATTAAGATTTCTTATTTTGTTTTCCAGATTCCTTTTTCCTAAATTCCTGGATCAGTGTTCACAAGGTAAATAAACTTTGTTTCTTTGGGAAATGATGCAGAACAAAACCTGTCAATACCCGGGCTTTAAACGTTGCCTAGACCAGTGATTTCTGACTTTTTCAGCCTGAGGGCCAAACATGTATTTTGCAAAACAGTCAAGAGGCCAGTATCAATACTTTGAGGTACATTCTTTGTCCTGCATAGCTGCCTTCGATGCCTCTCTCTCCACAACAGATAGCTTGGGAGGGAGGAATGGTTTCTACTAATGTCCTCCTCTCCTGGACCTCAGTGTAGGGAAGGGGGAGTCGTCCTTTCCTGGGCACCCCTTAGGCTCAGGCAGAGTCAGCCATGCTCTCGTAGCCTGGTGAAACTTAGAGCTAGTCTCTTTTTCCTCCTTTGTGATGCAGCAGGTGGGGGGCAGTGGGGAAGCAGATCAGAGCTCATGTGAGCAGTGCAGTGGAAGGTGTCCTCCCACTTTCTTCCTTCTTCCACCCTGAGCCCCTGTCCCCCCTTTTCCCCCAACTTCCTGTCGCAAACAGGAATGATTCAGATGCTTCAGTTTAAAAGTCCATGAGCCATGCTCTGCTTTAAGTTCCCTCTAAGCTGCGCGGCTGCTCAGCTGCCTATTAAGCCCTGCACAGGGGTCAGGGCTGGGACGGGGAGAAATGCCCCTCCCTGCCACCCCAGCACGGACCTGCCACCGCTTGGGGAGAGACGCCTCTCACTGGGCCAGGGCTGGGACCACTGAAGCTGTCAGCCGGGGAGAGGCGCCTCTCACTTGGCCAGGCCCAGGCCTGCCGGAGCTGCTGAGGCCGAGGAGAGGCGCCTCTCCCCTGGAACCAAGCTGCTGGTGGGGGTGGGGGGGGAGTCATTTTGCACACCCCAACCCTCTGCCCCAGCCCTGAGCCTCTTCCCACACCCTAAACCCCTCATCCCCAGCCCACCCCATATCCCGCACCCCCAGCCAGAGCCCTCACTCCCCCACACCCCAACCCTCTGCCCCAGCCCTGAGCCCCCTCCCACACTCCAAACCCCTCGGTCCTACCCCCACCACATGAATTTTATGTGCACCAATATCAGTGATGTCACACATCACCTCCATATTGGTGCACATAACAAAATTCATTCAGCACGTGGGTATAAAAAATTAGAAGGAACACTGCTCGTGGATCACCTTTTTTATTCATAATCAAAGGGCTTGTCTTCACTACCGGGGTAAGTCAACCTAAGGTACGCTCCACCAGCTAGGTGAATAACATAGCTTGAGTCAACGTAGCTTAGGTTGACTTACCCCGGTGTCTTCACTGCGCTACGTCAACGGGAGATGCTCTCCAGTCAACTTACCTCAATCTTCTCAGGGGGCTGGAGTACCAGGGTCAACTGGAGAGCGCTCTGCCGTCTATTTAGTGGGTCTTGACTCGACTCGCTAAATCGACACCCGCTGCATTGATTGCAGCAGTGTCAATCTCCTTCCTAACACCCTTGAGAGCCACAGGTTGGGCACTGCTACTCTAGACATCACAGAAAAATCTATAATAATTTTCAGTCAGTCCATGTCCTTTTGCATTGGACTCAAAGAACTGAGTAAAAATGTGTACAATATGAATATTGACTTGTGAAAGTCACCTGTGCATAAAGGTAAGTATTGAAATTTCATTTAAACCTACAACAGTTATTACTTTTTCTTACTACTGAAAGAGCTTGTGAAAGTAGATTGTTGTCCAGTAGCTGTAGCTAAATAAGAAATACTCTGCTTTAATACAGTATTAGCATTTGGTTCTACTCTGAAAAGTGATTAAAAATGGCACCACATTAAAAAGATCTGTTTTGTAGCCGTGTTCAGTCACATCTGCTTGCTTTGAAACAAAAACATGTTTACTATGATTTTCTCTGGTCACAATGGAAAGTCAGAACAGCTGTGGGTATGCCTCGTCAAGCAAATTGTTATTTAAGTTCCAAATGGGAGATTTTTTTTGGCAGCCTGCAAATTCAACCTGAGATCTTAAAGTCAATCTCTGTTCTTACAGATCATCAATGGTAGGAAAGATTCTGCAGCCCATTTTCTGCCTTCAGTTACGCCTGTGCAGTTTCACTGTATTAAACATCCTTCTCTCTGGCCTTGACATATGCAGTCTGCCCTATTCATATCCATTCAGAATGCTGCTGCAAAGTTCATTTTCCCAATCTGTTGCTTTGACCATGTCACCCCTCTTTTTGCATCCCTTCACTGGTTCCCCTTCTCAGTTGCATCAAACACAAGCTGCTTGTCTTCACTTAAAAGGTCCTTTACAATCAACTTATCTTTCCCCTACTTACCTCTCAGTTGCTGTTGAGTTGTGGGGACACTGATCAGCCCATGATGCCAGCCTCCACTGCCTACTTATTTAAATTCTCAAATAAGTACCTTCATGCTTTCTTCCATGCTGCCTCTCCTGCTTCAGGCAGTCTCTGTAAATATCTGCCAAGCTACTTCATTATTCACTTTCAAATCCCTCCCCAAAGCTTTCCTTTGCCATGATGCCTACAAAAACTTGACAGTGGTTAAGCTGCTAGTGTGTTGTGACCATTGCCTATCATCAATATTGTCTCACTGTTTCCTTGTATTCCCCAATCTGTCTGTATCAATCTGTCACTTGCTTTTAAACTCTTTGGGGCAGGGACTGTTTTTGTTCTGTGTTTGTACAGTCCCTTGTTCAGTGAGGTCGTGATCCATGACTTGGGCTCTTAGGGGCTACATTAATACAAATAATAACTGGGGACAAACAGTTGTTCTTGTAGCTGTCTTGATTTAGAGTTCTGGTATGCCTGTGTCATAATAGAATATAGCATCCTTCCCAAGTATGTTAGCTCTTCAGTGCTGAGAAATAATAGTAAAAACATTATTTTAATCGCAAAAGTAAACCAAAGTGACTCGGAACACTCAAATGAAGGTAGTTGGGAACTTGGGAGAAATGATCATGATCTGATAGTATTCAAGATCCTATGGAAAGGAGCACGTGAGAACAGCAAAACAAGGACAATGGACTTCAGACAGGCGGATTTCACCCGACTCAGAGAAACAGTAGGCAAGGTCCCATGGAAAGACCAATTAGGAAGAAAATAAGTTGAAGGGGGCTGGCAGTTCTTAAAAGATATGTAATACTAGAGGTTTAACATCAAACTATTCCGACACAGAGGAAAGGTGTGCAGCCACATTGGCCTCCTGTGGCTCTTCTCAAGTTGCTTTTCAGCAATCTAAAAACCAAAAGGGATACACACAGGAAATGGAAGGAGGGGCATGTCACCACGGAAGTATACATGTGAATAACGCAAACGTTTAGGGACAAATCAGGAAAGTCAAGGCAAAGAATGAGTTACAGCTGGGAAAAAATGTTAGACGACAGGAAGAGAATCTTCAAATATGTCAAACAAAAAAGGAAGATAAGGGTGATGTGGGTCCACTGCTCAACGGAGAAGGTGAGCTGGTAACAGAAGATAATAGGAAGGCATGCAAGTCATGGGACGTGATAGTACTGCTCTACTCGGCACTGGTTAGGCCTTAGTTGGAGTACTGTGGTCACCAGTGTATAGGAAGGATGTGGAGAAACTGGAAAGGATCCAGAGGCAAGCAACAAAGATGGAAGCAAGCCACACAAGATAAGGCTGAAGGAACTGGTTATATTTAGTTTGGAAAAGAGGCGATTAAGGGGGAACATGATAGCAGTCTTCAGATACTTGAAAAAGGCTGCCTTAAAAAAGATGAAGAAAAGTTGTTCTCTTTTGCCACAGAAGGCAGGAGAAGAGGCAGTGGGTTCAAACTACAGTATAGCAGATTTAGATGAAATTTTAGGGAGAATTTCTAACTGTAGAACAGTAGGACAATGAAATAGACTACCTCGGGCGGTTGTGGAAGGTTCTTCACTGGAGATTTTCAAAAGGAGGCTGTATAGCCATCTGTCTTGGATGGATAGACGCAACAAATCCTGCATCTTGACAGGGAGTTAGACTTGATGACCCTTGTGGTCCCTTCTAATCCTATGATTCACATTATCCCCTGACAACGAGTTCCACAGGTTGACTGTGTGTTGTGTGAAGAAGTACTTCCTTATGTTTGTTTTAAACCTGCTTGTTAACTTCATTGGGTGACCCCTGATTCTTGTGTTTATGTGCAGGAGTAAATAACACTTGCATATTCCGTTTCTCCATGCCATTCATGATTTTATACACCTGTATCACATCCCCCTTTAGTAGTCTCTTTTCCGAACTAAAGGGTCCCAGTCTTTTTAATCTCTCCTCATATGGAAGCTTTTCCATACACTGTAATTTATTTTTGTTGCCCTTCTCTGTACCTTTTCCAATTCTAATATTTTTTGAGATGGAGCGACCAGAACTGGATGCAATATTCATGGTGTGGATGTACCATTGATTTATTTAGTGGCATTATGATATTTTCCATCTTATCTATCACTTTCCTACTGGTTCATAACATTATTAGCTTTCTTGACTATCTTTGCACATTGTGTGGATGTTTTCAGAGAGCTATCCACAGTGTCTCCAAGATCTTTCTTGAGTGGTAACACTAATTTAGAGTCCATCATTTTGTATGTATAGTTAGGATTATGTTTTCCCAGTGTGTGTTACTTTGCATCTATCAACATTAAAATTAATCTGCTGTTTTGTGAGATCCCTTTGTAATTCTTCACAGTCACCTTCAGCCTTAACTGAGTAATTTTTGTATCCTCTGCAAACTTTGCCACCTCACTGTTCACCCCTTTTTTCCAGATCATTTATGAATATGTTGAACAGCACTGGTGCTAGTATGAATCCCTGGGGAACACCACTATTTACCTCTCTCCACTCTGAAAACTAGGAGACAATACAGGCAGAAGCCCAGCAGCAGAGTGGGGGCTATCCAGTTTATTGCACTGAGTGTTGCATGTGTGATTACCTGCCCTGTGGGCGGGTGGCAGATGTGTGCAGTCGGTGCAAGGAGCTCCTGGCCCTCAGAGACCATGTACGGGCTTTGGAGGCCAGGGTGGCGGAACTGGGGGAGCTGAGAGGGGCAGAGAGGTATGTTGATGAGGCTTTCCGGGACATTGTAGAATTGTCCCACCTCCGCTCAGACAGCTCCTGTGCTGTTGAGGAGGAAGAACGGCCCAGGGAAGTAGAGCAGTCAATGGGAGCAGAGGGAAACCTTCCCATAGTTGGGACCCTCCTTCCAGATGGTGCCGGGGTTGCCTCTCGCACTGAGGTTGCCTCCCCGGGGGAGGGAACTCCAGTTTCTAGGAAAAGGCAGGTGTTAGTAATGGGAGATTCGATTATTAGAAATGTAGATAGCTGGGTCTGTGATGACCGGGAGAACCGTATGGTGACTTGCCTGCCTGGTGCGAAGGTTGCGGATCTCTCGAGGCATCTAGATAGGCTTATGTGTAGTGCTGGGGAGGAGCCGGTAGTCGTGGTACATGTAGTTACCAATGACAT
Organism: Platysternon megacephalum; assembly: GCA_003942145.1. Lineage (NCBI taxonomy): Eukaryota > Metazoa > Chordata > Testudines > Platysternidae > Platysternon > Platysternon megacephalum. The sequence goes on from QXTE01000120.1 coordinate 5,109,053, forward strand.
AGGGAAGGGTAGGAGAGATGTCCTGGAAGCCAAATTTAGGCTGCTAGGGAAGAGACTGAAATCCAGGACCTCTATGGTGGCATTTTCAGAAATGCTCCCAGTTCCACGCGCAGGGCCAGGGAGGCAGGCAGAGCTTCAGAGTCTCAATGCGTGGATGAGACGAGGGCGTAGAGCGGAGGGGTTCACGTTCATTAGGAACTGGGGCAACTGCTGGGATGGGAGGGAGCCTATACAGGAGAGATGGGCTCCACCTAAACCAAAGTGGAACCAGACTGCTGGCACTAAACATTAAAAAGGTTGTAGAGCAGTTTTTAAACTAGGAGATGGGGGAAAGCTTCTCTAGTTTAAAAACTGGGGGAAAGCCTCTCTAAGGTGGAAATACCTACCAGTGGAGCTCCTCTGCAGCAGTCGGCTTTCCCCCCTGGCTTAATGCATTCTTAGATAAATACACTGCTCCATGTATATATATGCTAGCCAGCATATACTGGTGGACAGTTATGACCTGGAAAAATGTTTTTGCTATACCACTTAACCAGCATATGTTTATTATTATTCTCTATCGTTGTAGACATTATTTGAGTGAACTGTTCCCCAATTTCCTCATGCAGGACTGGTGAGCAATGTGATCTTCACAAGTCATACTACAGAGCAGAGACACCCACTCCTTGTACAACTTCAGAGCCTCATACGAGCAGCAAATCCTGCTGTTTCATTTGTCTTGGCAGAAAATGGCCTTGTAACTAGGTAATACTAGCTTCCAGTTCTTTATGATTTTCAAGTTGCTGTTCTAAAAATGGGAAACTCTCTTACAAGAAAAGCTGATCCTCTTTGACTTTCACCTATGAACAGAAAGTGGACTTAGTAGGTAAACCAGAAAAATGTTTATTTTTCTTAGTCATTACTTCCCTGATAACAGGATACCTCATCTGTTCTTAGAATTTTGACATTTTAAGAATGTCATCTACACTTCAACCAGATGTTCTGATACAGCATGATTCACTAAGGATTTAAGTGTCAGAGGAATACATTAAATGGCCATAAGCTAGAAATAATACAGTATGATTTAGGAAAAGTTAAGGTTTAAAATGGATGTATCTTTTCATTTGCAGAGTAATTTTCATGTTAGGTTTTTCTTTATACAGCAATGCAGGTAAAATTCTCTTTCTACAGATTGTAGGTTTATATTAATATTTGTTCCGTTAGAGCTCAATTGTGCAACTTCTACACACATTGAGTAGCATGGATGAGTAAATCCACTCAACTTTAATGGGACCAAACTCAATGAGTAAGTCCTACTCAACATCAATAGCAGTTGAATTGAGGATCCTATGAAGTTCTTATAAGGGCATTTTTGCTGTGTTATATATTTTATTTAGTATATTTACTTGTATTCTAGTTGCAAATAGAAAATTAGTTGAGTAGAGAACTCCTGTTGTTTTTTGTTTGTTTGTTTTTTACAAAAACTTTTAATGTCTGGAAAATTGAGAATATTTTAATGTACCATAAGTAGTAAACATATAATTATTTTACTGCAATCTGACTAGCACATCCTAATTTATGTAAATAGTTTACAGATAAATGACCATGGTTACTATGTTCTGTAAATTAAAAATCTCAACCTTTATCCTTTTTAATAGGAATGAGGATATTGAGCTAATTCTCTCTGAAAGCAGTTTTTCAAATCCTCAGATGATGAGAGCTCGCTATTTAATGTATCCTGGCTGGCAAGTATCTTAATTGAGAAATAATAAAAAAGCATGTTTTAATTAACATGAAGTATTTTAAAAGCCCCACTAGCTTATATTTTCAAGACAGTTCTTACATGTGGACCAATCACTTTGTAAATGTATTTTTTTAAGAGCTTGTGAGTAGTCTTTTTAGATCCACTAGTGCCATCTTTTGCCTACTTAGGATCCTCTTCTGTTGCCTTTTAAATGGGTGGCAAAATTGCTATTAATTTCCATGAGAGCAAGAGCTAGCCCTGTGAGAATAAGAGGAGTAGGGCAGTACTGACTTGAAGTAAATTCAGTCTGACAGCTGTTCAGCCTAAATGAAATGATCTAGTGGTATTGTTTCAGTTACTAGCAGACAGTTATCCCCAGTGGAATATCCGCATTCTTGATTGGCTGCCTCGGCAGAGGCCAAGGACAGAAAATACATGGAAACAGAACTCCGTTCTAACACCTAGTGATATCTTCTACAGTTCAGGCTTGCAACACATTGCTGGGGATGGTATGTTGTTGCTGCCGTCTGTGCTGTATCTGTGTGGCAAATAGAGGACTTCGTTCTCCAGAACTGCCAACCTGGCACCAATCCCAAATCCTGACCAATTCAGTTTTCTAGGTGCATTAGAGGCATAGTGTGCAGCACTTCAACCAACATACCCTGTCAGTCCAGAACAGCTTCTGTGCTGCTTGTTCAGAATTAATTACACCTTGACTCGAAACTGGGTTTGAGAGAGGCTTCTTAAGTAAATCAGCATGGAGTTATGTAAGGGTAAGCCTTTTTGTAGATCACATATCACTCCAAAGGGAAGAGGATTGGGTTGGAGAAGAAACTGTTTCAAACCTCTTGACGCTGGCATTCTCTCTCTTAATGTAGTGCACCTAGGGGAAAAAAGTGCTAATAGCAGGAACTTCATTGAAGTGGTTCCTGATATCAATCGTGATACAAAATTACATATATAATTCTTACCTTGTTTACAGTTTGTATTTCTCTTCTTACATGCAATGAATTTAGTATTTCTCTTCATGAAAGCTCCTCTGTTGTTAAAATAACTAATATTCCTCATTTTTAGAAACCTGTTAGATAACAAGCAGATAAAGCATAATAGACACTTACAGGAACTTTGATTGCTCACATGAAGACTAGGGAAACGAAATCAAAAATATCTTTGGCAAATAAAGTTGATTTCCCTTTTTTTGTTAAAAAGGTATGATGGTAAGTTTGGAGCTGGTTCTGTCTTCCCACCAATGGTTCAGATCTGTGTGTGGTTTAGCCGTCCTCTGGAAAAAACACGATTTGTGACCAAATGTAAAGGTAAAAATGGTTTTTGGTGACTTTAAGATTTAAAATATTGTGGGTGTTTAGTTAGTGTAGGGAGACCCTGTGCTATGCTAATCATGAATAATGTGAATTTTTATTTAGAATGTAATTCCTCCTCTTTAAAGTACTTCATATGCTATGTATTTTGACTTTCTTGTCTATTCTGGAAACTTAAAAAGACTCATGATCTTGTTTAAATAAGTGTAATCTTTTAATATTAAATCTAACATTTAGTTTGCAGTCAATCCGCTTGAGGGTAATTATCCCATAGACTTCGATACGTAGAAGCTTTTTCTAAGTTGAAATAAACACTTTTCTTCTGTTTTCTTGTGTTAAAGGATAGCTACCTTGTGACTTTATATATAATCATTCTTTGCAATGATTACAAAATCAGACTGCTGCTAGAGTGAATATGTGCTTTTAGAGTAGAAATAATGTCTTTCCGTCTGTCACTTTAAAAATTGTTTTTCTGAGAATCTTCTTTCTCTCCACACTAAGAGTCAATTATGTGGGAGGGATACTTTTTTATTATAGTACCCTTCGAGCATATATCCTTTTCTCCCCCATAGGGAAGAGAAGTTACGAATAGTGTGGGCTTCAAGGGACGTAGGATAGCAAATAGTATGAAGTGGGTTATTTAGAGATTGGGACTCTAACCTTCTACCGCTAGCCAAGGTGAACTATGCTGAATGAGCTGCACCAGGGAAGAGAAAAATAAGTTGAATAACCTGTTTTTATTTTTATTTCATACAGCAATTAAGTCATCAATTAAGTCAAGTCCTTTTTCTGGAAACATATACCACATTTTGGGCAAAGTTAAGTTTTCAGGTAACTGTAGTGTACTTCGTATGCATGGTCTTGAGATTACATAACTTGTTTTCACCTACTCCGAGAATACTAAAATATATCATTTGTAGTCGTTTGGTTCGTAAACCATACGCATCTATGCACATATGCTACCTGTTAAAATAATTGAGATAAGTCAGCTATATCAGCCCAGTGTTTAAAGAAAATGTCTTCTCTTTTTGGTAGATTCTGATAAGATGATAGAAGTCTGTCATAATACATCATCTAATTCATTAAGCCTTGTGCCTGTTCAGGAGGGGCCTACTCCTCCTGATTCAAGAAATGATAGCAGAGATCGCAGCGGTCAGCAAGAGTGCTTCCTTGTGTTCATTGGCTGCTCTCTTAAGGAAGAGGATATAAAAGACTGGCTCAGACAAACTGCAAAGCAGGTTTGCGGACACACAACTGTTGGGATTTTTTTCTGTGATGCCTGGTTTAAAAATCCAAAGAGAAATTTGAGTGTTTTAATATTCTTATTGTTAAAGTAGACTGGAAACTGATTAACTATGTCCTGCATAGCGCACACATGATTCTACCATTAGAAATTATCTTTTCAACAAGATGGCTGAAAAGGCTCACCTGCCACCTGTAATTCGAACTTTATTTTTAAAACATGTCACAGCATATTCACGGTGAGAACTCTTTGCTGCAGAATACTCCATAGCAAATTGAGTATGCGAGTATGTCCAGATAAACCCAAGAAGACTTGGACTGAGACATGGTTGTCCTTCATATGGGTAGGGTCCAGAGCAGTCTAAGCGCAGCCAGACAATTCAGTGTGTGGAACCTGCACTTGGGTGTAATGATAATGAGCAGCAGTAACCACTGTATTTAGTGTATAACTGTTTCCATTCCTCCCTCCTGTTCTCGATTGCTCAAATTTTGATCTTTTGGGCTTACGTTTTCCAGGCTTGGTCTGTGCTTGACGGTGAAGATTTTTTTTAAAAAGTTTTTGAGCAAAAACTATTCGGCTATTTTTCATCATGAGACAATTTTTTTGGTGGGAGGGGATGTGTTCTCTTCCCGTTTTTAAAACATTTTGCAAACCGCTGTGGAAAGAAAGTTTAAATATAGCATGGAAATAACCTGTGTTCAGGTGAAACCTGGTTTTGATTTACACTGCCTTGAAAATCATATGTTCAGGTTTTTTTGCTAAGTGGGCTGTTAAGTAAGTCCAAAATGTGTATGTGTGTGTGGCTAATATAGCCACATTGTGAAGAGTAAAGGGTTGGGGGCATGCACTTTGTAAGATGGACAAGAGTGTCTTGTTTCTGAGATATTATAGGGACTGCAATCAGTGCTCCTGTAGGCTTTTTAGATGCTGTGACCAGTCTGAGCCCCTGAGGAGTATGGGAAAAGATGTTGTTACAGTGCTTTCCAATCAAATAGTTCCAAAGTATTGGCGAGTGAATCTCTTTGAGTTCTTTTTTTTAAAGAAAACTCCATACAAAAACTGAGAACATTAAGTTTGCACAGTTCAGCACTTGAGCCAGGAACTATTAAAATTATGGTTGCACACATTGCATTAACTCTAGCTCCTTGTCCATACACATTTTGATACAATCTTTAATTAGATGGTCATGATTTCTCTGATGCAAAAAAAAATTGTAATTTATTGTAACTATAAATTCGCATGTGTAGCATCTTGGAATGCAGCGTAGGCTGAGAAGTTGACTCTCCAGAAATCAGAGGGGAGTCCTTATCAGAGCCAGAATTAGAACTCAAGAGTTTCTGGCTTCCAGCCCTCTTCTCGTGCCATGCTACTTCTATTCCTCCAGCATGGGGCGTGTTTTCTTTTTAAGTGGGAAATGTACATGCTGTATGTACACAAATGTTATTTCTAAATCATGCTGCTGCTTACATGCCGACAGCATTTGCCCATTCTGAGACTAAGTTCATGGAAGATTGGATATTTTTAAAAATAAGCAAATTTCTCAAAGGATGAAAAACACCCCTGTTCCAACTAACTCAGCAGTGATTGAGCTGAATTTAATTAGACCTTGAAAATAAAAGCATAATCTTTGGACTGAGAACAAACATGAGAGATTTTAACTCAACCAGTAACGCTCTCAAAAATGTACAAACCTCTGTAAATGGGATTTATAATGAAAGTGCCTTCTCATCCCCTACAACATCAAAAGTAGAGACTGATTCAGGGGTTTTAAATAATTTAGTATTTCAGTTTCTGCATATTGCCTAAAGAATTGAGGTATTGGCCTCTTTATTAAGTCTAAAAACTTGATTGCTCTGCCTCTTATGTCATTTTTTTGTTTTTTTACAATAGCTTATTTAACTAGTTTAGTTAAAATACCTTCAGAATTTTTTTCTATTCTGTTAACTAAACCACATTTATATAAGATTCTTGAGTTTTTTACACTTGTATTTGTAAAAAAAAAAAGTGCCTTAAGTAAACAATGCAATTCAATAACCGTGTCCACTTACTAGCATTCATATACATTTTTTAAAAATACCTTGTGTTAGGATTAAGCACAATTATCTGTGGTTACATATTGCTACCTTTTTCATATTTGTGGTAGTTGTACTTTTCTGGTTGCTTGCTTTTTTTTTTTTTTGATACCTTAATTATAACATAGTGTGATGTTGCCATGAGCATTAAATGTATTATTGGTATCTGAATCTATGTATAGAAACCTCAGAGGAAAGCCCTGAAAACCAGAGGAATGCTGACTCTGCAGGAGATCAAAAACATTCATGTAAGTACAAGCCATTAGCATCAAGGCTTCGTTTTGATCCTCACTTCCTTAAGTACCCATTTATATGATAGAAGACTATAGCAAGAACTGTGTTCTAAGTTTCTGACTTGATGCATGCAAAACTATTTTTCCTGATGCTGTTAAGCTTCCAGATAAGTGGTGGGAGTGCTGTGTAATTGCATTAGTTTCCAAATAACCCAATTCCATAATAGTTTTGGAAGTGGGAGCATGGAGCTATCACATCATAGCAATAATCACATTTTCAGAATAATGATGGATGTATTTCCATTAATTCTTGGTAGCTATATAGATACATACTGTTTGTTCATCTCTGCTGTCCTCTGCATGTGAGAGGCAAAAATAAACTCCTTTAAGATAGTTCTTTCTGTGGACACTCTTGGTGTGCCCTTGCAGCTGCTACTGTTAAGCTGTCCTTTGCTGGTGGTACAGCCTGTTTTTAGACAAACCAGGAGTATTTACAAGTTGCTCTGTGGCTTCCTGTTGGAATAGAAGGTGATTAAACACTAAAACCTCCTGTATGAAATGTGGAGTTTGTCAAGGAAGCATCTGGTCATGTCACAGGACTGGAAAAAGATCCTTATAATCATAAGCACTTAGTGCCTCAATCTTAGATGTTTGCTCTTTAGTATATATCTTGAAGTAGTAATGCATCTGGAATAGAACCATATATCTCTAGTCAATAAAAAGCAGGAAAGAAAATGTATTTAAGGATCTGATATGAGAAACTAATAGTACTTGTATTTACATGGCAAGCCATTCAGCATTTTTGAGCCTATACTCTTCTTGCGTTTTACTGAAAGTTTATTTTGATTATCTGTCCTCACAACAAATATATGGATAGTTGCAGGAGATCTTTGTGGAGAGTAAGTTTGGGAAATGGCACAGGGTGCAAAGCTGTTAAAGGCACAGCCTAATGACTACGTGCAACTTATTTAAAAATATATCAATTTTAAATTGAATTAAACAAACTGTTTGATAAAAGCTTCACGTTACTGAGGTCTGTATATGTTTCAAAATTAGTTTGAAACGCAGTGAAGTCTATGCAACAGGCCGCCTTAGGAAACCTGTCATAAGAGGCCATTCAAAAGCAACCCCAAAACTATCTTTATTATAAGGTCACCTCCATGAAGCAACCTGTTTCTTAGTTCTTTAAGTAGTTAAGACATATTTTAATGTATTTTTAAAGCATTCTCTGTTCTGCAAATAAGGACAATTACAATACATTATACTACCATGACTCGGTGACTCCACTCCTCACCCCGCTTTCGTTGCTTAAGGAATTAGTGCTTATGCCACCATTCTCTTAAATGGAATGAGGACTGATGTACAGAGTGCACGGAGTATTTATAGTTGCTTGTGCAATGAGCGTTCCCTCATTTCCTAGGCAATCGCGGAGATACAGTCCGAGATGTTCAGATATTATGGGGACAGGAGTGATGTAAGCACCTTGGCTGTTAGATGTAGAGTCTCAATTAATAAAGGATTAGAGGGTAATGTAATTGATGCAAATTAACATGGGTTTATGGAAAATAGGTTCTGTCTAACTTGATCTCTTGTTTGGGATTACAAGTTTGAGAAAGATCATAGTGTTGACATAATATACTGAGACTTCTGTAAGGCTTTGACAGACATGACATTTCGATTAAAAACCTAGAATGACCTGGAACTAACATGGCACATATTAAATGGATTAAAAGCTGGCTAACTGATAGGTCTCAATGTAATTGTAAATGGGGAAAAGTCATCCAGCGGGTATGGTTCCAGGGAGGTGCCGCAGGGATCAGTTCTTGGCTCTATTTTATTAGTGTTGTGGAAGAAAACATAGGCATCACTGATAAAGTTTGCAGATGATACAGATTTGGGTTAGTGGTAAATAATGAAGAGGACAGGTCACTGATACGGAGCTATCTGGATTGCTTGGTAAACTGGGCACAAGCAAACAATATGCATTTTAATATGGCTAAATGTAAATATATACATCAAGGAACAAAGAATGTAGGCCATACTTACACAATGGGGGACTCTACACTGGGAAACAGTAACTCTGAAAAAGATGTAGGGGTCATAGTGGATAATCAGCTGAACATGTGCTCCCAATGTGATGTGGCCAAAAGAGCTAATGTGATCCTGGGATATATAAATTGGAAATAAAGAGGTTATTTTACCTCTGTATTTGGCACTGGTACAACTGTGTTTGGTGTTTGCAGTTTTGGTGTCCACAATATAGAAGATTGTAGATAATTTGGAGAGGGTTCAAAGAAGAGCCACGAGAATGATTCAAGGATTAAAAAATATGCTTTATAATGATAGACGCAAAGAGCTCAATCTATTTAGCTTAGCAAAGAGAAGGTTATGGGTGACTTCAGTACAATCTATAAGTATCTACATGGGGGAACAAATATTTAATAGGCTCTTGAATCGAGCAGAGAAACGTATACATTGATCCAATGGCTGGAAGATTTACCAAGGCTCATGATGGATTCTCAGTCACTGACAATTTTTAAATCGATTGGATGTTTTTCTAAAATATATGCACTAGGAATAATTTTAGGGAAGTTTTGTGGCCTGTTATACACAAGGTCAGACTAGATGATCACAGTGGTCCCTTCTGGCCTTGGAAACTATGAATCTAGTCTAGATTGAGATGAACAGGGCCAATGCGTGTCTCTTGAGTGGTTTGTCTGCAGACACAAGAAGATAGCCCTGTATCAGTTAACATTAACAGCTTGTTCAGACTAGGATAAAAGGCATATTTTAAAATTATATTAGCTAAAACAGGGCAGGGCTAACTTGCCCTTTCCAAACTAGTGTTGCATTGTTTAGGCTAACAAGTTTTAAGAGTATACCATTTATCCTAGTCTAGACATGCCCTTAGGGTCCTCTTCTACAACCAAGAGGACAATAAATGTTTTGGGGTTTTTTCCTCAATTTTCCTAGTAGAAAATAAAATTATAAGGTAACAGCTAAAGATACTGCTATCATGTTAGTATTTAAGCCTGTTTTGCAAAGTGTCGACCTCATTTAAACAAAAGGTCAAGCACTTTTGTACTGGGTTGGTAAGTTTCTGGAAAGAGGCATCCCCCTTCTGTTTAACTGCATAGACTTACATACCCATGTTTTAGACTGCCTACATGTCTAATGGTACAGTATTTGCCTTTGAATGCAGATGAAGCGCCACTTGGATCCACTTCCAGCTGGTTACTTTTACAATGGAACTCAGTTTGTGAATTTCTTTGGGGACAAGATGGATTACCATCCACGTATCCTTTAATATGTATTTAAATTCATGAATATTTTTGTAGAAAGTATGCTGCAGATTTAGACAAAGCTGACATATGGAATATTGGGGCAGAGCATTATCCTGAAAAGAGCCAACTGACTAGCTGGTGATCATGCATAGTGAAAGGTTTTGATGTTTTAAATCAGCATATGACCATTTGCCAGATCAGGCTTTAACATTANACTGGATGACCTTTCAGGGTCCCTTCCAGTTCTATGAGATAGGGATATCTCCATATATTAAGAAGCTGAATTGAACAAAACAAAGGTCATTAGATCATATAGAAAATCAAGTACAGTATAATCCTGATTTTTCAAAAACCCTGTTATCTGAAACCCTTCTGTCTCCATGCTCTGCATTAGGATAATGTGGAGGTTCAGATGATAGAGCAGAGACCCCCGGCCCTGGTGGAGGCCACCCTGTTGCTGAATGGCCTTTGCAGAAGCTCAGGAAGCCTTGTGCAGCCCTCCTGTCATGGGACTGAGTGAGTGGAGCCATGACAGCAGAGCTGCAAGGGCCCCCTGCACTGCTGCAGGGCTGGTGACACCTGATCCCTGCATGTGCAAGGTGCTGGTGGGGCAGATCGGAGCAATGGCCAGAAGTCTCCACTTTGCCCCATCAGGGCCGCAGCCTTCCTCTCCTCCCCACCCCATCCCCAAGATGGTAGTCCTGGTGTCATGGGCGTGAGTGAGCCGGGCCGTGAGCTACAGAGGGCTCCCTGCACTGCCACTCCTGCCCTCTCGATTATCCAAACAAAATCTGTGTCCTCTTTGGTTTTCAGATAATCGGAAGCATACTATGCAAAAAAAATCTCAATTTAAACCAAATAATCCTTTAACTACCTTTCAATATAATGTGTCACAAAAAGAATGTATACTTAGAGAAACCCCCCAAAAAAGACAGCAAGATATCTGGCTACAAAAATCTCTTTCTTGTTCCTTGGATGTTGAAGTTTTATTAATGTAAAAAACCTTCTAGCCTGATTGATGTGGAAAAACCTCCCATGCATACCAACTAATCACTGTATCTTCAGAGTGCGCACACAAATAAAATCAGAAGCATGTGCGTGATTACCCTCCAGTATTACTTGTGAATTAAAATATGGCTGCACTTGCTTCATTATTTAAAAACCCTTGCTTGGGTTCTGCACCCTTTACTTGATATGAGCAACCAGCTATGGCGAGCATACACTGAACTCTGAAATTAACTCTCTTTGCTTTCTTAGATCAGCAGAATTGGTTCCTTGTCATGACAAAAATAAAATATACGAACATCAAAGGGGCTTTTTTTATTTTTTTCCTGAATCACACTGATTACTTTTTTACCTGAATTGGTGTATTGGATTTTCTCTCAATATTTGGCAATAACTCCAGAGTCATATTAACAGACCCCCACTGTACAATTCCTCGTGTGTCCATCACATTTTCTAATATTTTTGTCCTAAGATTCTCTCTAAACTATTATTTATTTGTATTATTGTAGTGCCTAGGAACATTTGCATTAGGTGCTGAACAAAGAGACCATCTCAGTCACAAACAACTTACCTCAAGTCTGCTTTTATGTTCTCAATTTCATTTTTATTATTTCTTGATCTTCAGTAACTGATTGTAATTTACTTGGAAAGCTGCAGGTGGATACTTCAGTTCTTCTTTGAGCAAGAGGGCCCACTTGTCCTTCCACAACTTCTGTGGCACTTAATTTTAATTCTTAAATCATCAGACCTCTCTTCCCTTCTTGCATAAATTCCCTAACCATGGTCATTTGGTAGAAAAGTTAAGGGAAAACAAAGCAGCACATATGCTAAACCTTGTTCATGAATATTAATCTAGATAGTTCTACTGGTGGGATTTTGTGACTTTTTTTCTTATTGAAACCTACTTAATCAAATTCATGTAATTCTGGTGTGCAAGACCAAATAATGGATGAGACTATCCCAAATAATGTACCACGCATCAACCACCCTTTCACAGCCATTACAACAGTCTAATAACACCCTCTTTCTCATTTACTATCCCCTCCTAAATGAAATCCAGTACAAATGGAACATACTTCCAGAGTCTAGATACTGTGTGATGGGTCTAAATTTTTTTTTTTTAAGAGTAAATTTAAAATCCAAATTGAAGGAGCAGCTGGTGATAGGAATCCTGATTTTTTTTTTTACAGAACTTTACCCAGGGACATCAGATTGAAGCTTGGGATGATTTTAGAGAGGCAACGGTTGGGGCAGAGACTGGATATCCTTACTGTCACTTACCTGACCTGCTGGTGTTTCACACAGCCCTTATTATTTTTTCCTATTGAGATCTCTTACAGCCTCTTTGAGGAAGAGTACTGATAGTCCGTTCTGACTCCAGGATATGCTAATACATTGCATTATTGCCCACAGAGGAAAATTCATCCTGTTAATATGCAGAGCTAACTAGTTCAATTCCTTACTTAGTCCAACCTGTTCTGATTCTAATGCACATTTTTATTTGGATGAATACTTTTCCTTAGTATTTCGACATCAGTAATGGACCAATTCATGAACGACTACTTGGAAGAAGCTAACAGAGAAATCGAAAAGTACAACAGAGAGCTAGAAGAACAAGAATATCATGACCTCTTTGAGCAGAAGACATAAGCATGCATGTTTGTGGTATTAAATGCACATAATATTGTGGATTTCTAAACTGTCATCTGACTATCAGTAACCGAAAAATGCTGACAGCCTTGCTGGTTAACAAGAAAATGAAAAGTAAAATGTTAGTTTTTAGCAGTTTTAAAATGAAACTTCATTCCTGTAAAGCTGGCATTTTAATCTGGTAACTACTTAGTTGTTTGTACAGTTTGGTTCACATCCACTTCACCTTAATTCCAGATCATAAAAAGCATCACCTGGAATTTCTCTGATTAGCAGTGGAAATATTACATGTTCAAAACAAAACTGTATGTCCTAATAGCCCTGTGTATGAGCAGCGAAATTAATCTGTGGTACAGATAATCGAAAACCTGGAGCTCATTTCTTTCAAACTTCCTGTACAGAATGTACACAGGTATCCATAAATGAAAAAGTGGCCAACACTTGTTACACCCTGAAGTACTTCAGTATGAGAGCTTGAGTGTGTTCCTAAAGCGAGAAATGGGGGAACCCTTGAAAAGCTTTGATCACCTGATCTTGCTACTGCTCTCAATGGCTCATCTTTTCCTGTGATACTATCATTATCATGCAGAATGCATTACAGGCAGAGTGGTGTAACCTATGACCTGACATTGCTTGAGAGTAAAAGGGTTATCTTGTACATTTTCCTGTAGCCCCAACATCTGAGCAAATCATCTGGGGATGAGCAAGGTATCTTTTGGCTGAAGAGATGAGTTATTCGTCTACTCAATGTTTTCAAAGGTAAAAAAGAACAGTACAGAAATACAGAATAGTACTTGAAGTACTTTATCTGTCAAGCTTTTAGGAGAATCTGTGTGCCATAGCCTTCCACAGAATTGAAACACTGGGTCTGATTTTTTTTGGTTCCGATTTGTTTTTTCAAGCTGATATTATAGTGAGAATGATGGCACCTTGTCCTCCAAATTAAACAAGAACTATTTTGAATATGACTACATAGAATGCTGGCCAAGACTCTGAGATGGCTAACCTGCAGGCTACTGACTGACATTATTGTAGGGCTTGTTACCTTGAAAAACAGATTACTGTAGCTCACTGTGTATTTGGAAATTAGTTTTGTGGAAACCAACCACGGCTGAACCTTTTAACTTGCATACTCCTTTCCCTCAGGAACAGATAAGGATCAGCTTTTAGTGCATCTGTGACCTTTCTGTTGATCAGATGTATTTGATGCAATAAGAATTTATTGAAGGAATAATTCCGTAGAGTATGCTTATAATAACGAAGCATAACTGGTGTTCATAAGCTCTTTTGTTAAGAAAGGAAAACTAGATTGAACTCCTACAGTCAAGTGCAAGTCTACATAGAAATTTGATGCCTTAGTTAGGAAATAAGTTCTTTAAATTTGGAATCTTAAATGGCTGAAATTTCAATTAGACCATAAAAATTGCAACACTTTAGATAAAGTTTTAGTATATGTCACTACTAGCTAACCTCAGTGAGCTGCCTGTACTGTGATCATTAGGGTATACAGATTCCATAAGAAAGTACAGATTTTGAATTCCAGGTGGTGCAGATTAGGATTTAAATGTTTGTAATGCGGCTGCTTCGTTTTTTTTATGCTAGATGTTAAAAGCTTTCAGAATTTAGGCATTATCTTGCACACCACAGGACTTGAATAGGATAGAAGTGTTTTCCTTAAAAAGCACAGTAAAAGCCAGCAGTTTAGTTCCAAGTTTTGTATGCTCTCTGGGGCAACCCATATTACAGGTATAGAGCATCATAATAAGGCTCGAGAATTATCTATGCATGGCTACACTTTAGTCTTTTAATATACTTAGTGCCTGGTAGGTAAACGTAGCTAACAGTTGATTTTCTGGGGTGTTGTCAGTGTTTAGAAACTAAGTAAAATTGGCTATGGAAACTGCGTATTAAGACAGGGTTGTGAAAATATAAAATTCTGTAGGTAATATTGCAAAAGGGGCATTTAGACAATAGAAGAATTCTTTGCCAATATAACTTAGCGTAAACACTGTGTGCTCCTTTTTAGCATAAATTGTCTAATCTGCAAAAGCCATATATCTAGAATAGCTGTATGACTATGTAACATCAGACATAAAATACCAGGAGCTGAGACAAATGGCACTTTGTTGACACTTTGTCTCAACTTGGAAATCAGTAACAGAGTAGGTTTTAAGTGCAATTGATAGATGAAGATACTGTAGCTTATACTCTGCTGAACTCTCTTTAAGAACTCTAATTTTTGCAGCTCTTGAAAATAAATATTGATGGGCTGATTCATCTAGGTTTAGTATAATAAGCTAATTAAAACCGAGATGCCCTGTGACCAAAACAGGAAATAATAAACTTATTAAATTGGGTTTATTGCTGCACAAATCAAGCTGTTTTTAAAGCCTGAATCAGAAGAGTTCACCACAACAAAGGCATAGTATAGATATTATATGCTGTACTGCATGCTGAGTGGTAACAATAACTGTGTAATATGATGAAGACCTTTCACCATACTGGTACTATTACAATTAATATATTTTGGTATTGAAATAATTTGATTACCTCAGCTTTTAATGTTTAACTGTGATTTTTAAAAAATTACCGAAATAGTGAAACTGTGACAATGATATCCTTTAAACATAGCAGTGCCTTGCATATGGCGCCATTGATGCACTAAGCGAATTATGGGAGTGGACGTCATGGGTTGTATTGCTTGCACCCTTTTTTTAAAGGAGAAACGGTTTTGGTGAAAGGACTTAAAATTAACCTAGTGAAGAATATTAGCACATATGGTTAAATCGTTTTTTAAAAAAACTCTTTGAGGACTAAAATGTATAAATACTTGATGCTGCTGATGTTTTATAGCAGTTGCTGATTAATTTTATTTCCAACAGTCAGCAGCCCCCCCTTTTTTTAAGGGGGGAAATCGTAATTTTTGTATTCTGTCAGAGATGTATATACCATGCTGAACCCTAACTGCAGGGGAATCTGGTTTTTATTTTTTGAAGTTGAGATAAGAATTGGGTTAATCCTAAATATCTAGTTTTTGAAATTTTTAGCTACTGTAAAACAAAAAAGGCACCATCTCTCGATAAGCTGCAAATGTTCAAATAAGTAAAAAGTGCCATTATACTATCTTTTTACTGTATAATGAAAATGGATACGAGTAACTTTGTGTCCAGGCATTTCTGGTATTGTGATGAAGTGATAAGAGTCCTCAAAGGGTTTATATGCTTTGCTGACCTTAACGTTAGCAGCTTGTGTTTTTTCTCACAGAGAATGAGTGTTGGTCAGAAGTTGCTGAAGTTATAGGGGGTTGAAAAATGTGACAAACTTAGCAAGGGAACACTTGCAACTTGAACTGAGCTGTGACCTAGGATTATTTCTTTGTAAAGCTGTGGAATTTGGTATTCCAGTTTTTACACATTTGTATTATTATTTAGCAAAAATGATTGCAGGGAGGATTTAAGTTGCAATTAAAAGTTCCCAGTAAGTTTTATATTGAGATTTTTCTGAATTTGCACAGATATAAGCTCTGGAATACCTTGTTTGGTATTCTTAAAAGGGAAAATTGTAACTAGTATAGTAAATCGTAAACTGTGAGTTGTTAGAACAACGTTGTTAATCTAATTTTAGATTGTTAAAAATGTACCTCAAAAGGCTAGTGAGAAATTGCTTCATTTTTACACAATTGTCAAATACTAATATAACAAATCTCACTTTACAATGTGCCAAAATTCACTTTTATACTAGTTTTCAATGCTTTAATATTTGCAACTTGTTAAGTTAAAACTTGTATTTACAAACACTACTGTAACTTCAGTTAAACTGAATTGTGTGATTGAAGCTTTTTTTGCTTATTATTGTATTTATTACACAACTTGATTCCGTAAATATATAAAATTACCTTTCCATTTATTTTTGTATTGTTTTACATGTTTATACCTGCAGTTTGTGTGATTTTTTTACAACTGTAATTCCGATGTCATGCTAAGAACCAATAAAGTATATCCATCTGTTGTCTTTCATTTGATTCTTTGACAAATTGAACAAGTTCAAGGTTATTTAAGCTGTATTTTTTGAGGCTCTCAGCAGTCACATTTTAAATTGAGGCTACATATAATTATGCATGTTAGACAGTTAACTAAAACAGGAAACAAAATGCCACGAGATCACTTGTAACTAAGCTCCCTGTGTACACTTAAAATCTTCATAGTGAGTGATCTCTGTCAAGCAAAACAATAATATAAAGCTGCTGGTTGAATATCAGACCATCTGGTAAGCCTCTTAACTAGTTGGGTAAAGCTCAAGCAAGTGATTTTTTTTTTTATTGTGCCTACTCAAGGCTTGCTTTTAACCAGTTGCACACTTGTAAAAATAATTGTGGCCATTTATTCTTTGAAAGCAAGAAATGTATTGGAAGTCTCAACAGCAAAATTGATTTTACTGGTTTTTGAAGCAAATTCACTTATTAACTAATGTTCATCTCAGAATGTTAATAGCGGACTTGGTTGTAGTGAAAGTGTTTAAATTTTTATGCACACACTGGATCAGGGCTAAATCCCGTTCCTTTTATTCATGTAAGTAAGAGGAAGGACCATTTTTTGAGCAACTTGTCAGAACGTGTTTTTGATCATTTTGATGGATAATGTCGGTGATTGTTTATTCTTTAGTATTTTTTTCTATTTGTATCTATTTAAATTTTCACAGTTGCAGGAAACTGGGGAGGGCTCACACAATTATTTTATGACCGTAGATACTGAGATTCAATAACTCTAACTCTTCAAACACAAATTGTCAACATCACATGTCAAAATACACAAAGTAAGTATCCCTAAATCTGATTTCTCAAGCAGCATTTTTCTTTCTTTTGCCTTTCTTTGATGATCAATGGAAATATTTTTTCATCTGTGTAGTGAAATCGACATTTATCCACATCTACTGATTAAAAATCTAATCCTTCCAAGCCTATGTAAAAGTAATTGAATTTGACATTTCCTTTAAATTTAAAACTGTTTTATATATTCAGCAATATCTTTATTCCATATGCTCAGTATCTTTTCCAGCAACTTTATTTCATATTTGATATAAATCATTAACTTTATGCAGTATTTTTTTAATTGCATTAATTTGATGCTTATGATTCATTATGCTCTAGGAATTATTTTGGGGAAGTTCTGGTCTTTTATACAGAAGGTCTGACTAGATGATCGTAGTGGTCCCTTCTAGCCTGGGAATCTACGAGGTATTGATAGCACTAGCTATAGGGTGTGCTTTGGAAGAGCTAGCTATGCTTCCCATCTGGACCTGTAGTATGCTCATCCTGCTCTTCTTTATATGGGCTCCTCAGATGACCAACAGAGCTAAGGAAAAGGCCGTTTTCATTGTTAACCTGAGAGAGACAGACTACATTTTGCATCCAGTCCTCCAGAACTGAAAAACCACTCTGCTTCTCCCTCTTAAGAGAGAGAAAAGCTGCCCTCCCTTCCTTCCCCCCACCTGTATTTAAAAGTTTTATACCTTTTCTTTCCCCGCTTTTTATACATCATGCTGAACTACTACTACATAGAAAGAGAAGCTGAGCCTGAATATCTGAACACCCCTATCCCATTTCAGGGAAATTGTGAGCCATATGTGAAAAAACTTTTACCAAAGAAGTGTGTTTTAGGTACACCTTTTTGTAAACAATGAAAAAAAACATACGCGTGTCTAACAGTATTAGACTGAAAACATCTAGCTTCCTCACCTCAGCTCTGGATACCCAGTCTCTGCCCTGTCTATCGCTAGGGTTACAGCCATGCTAAACTTATATACATACACACACACACACACACACACACATTGCAGAGAACAACTGGATGAGAGAGCAAGCTATAAAGGAACAAAACAAAAAACCACCCAAGCACTGTAAAAACATTAGTGAAGGGAGACACATCTCAAACCAATTAGACTGGGAAAAGCCAGTGTTTTTAAATGAAAACCAGCTGCTCATTCTTTAAAAATAATAATCCTATTAGCCATTGACCAGCTGGATGACAGTATTGCTTCCTTACCAAATGATATTCTTCATTTGTCATTTTCTTAACCTAATTTTTTTTTTTACTAAAATCTTTCATGTCCACCTCTTTAAAATGAACACTGATTCCTGGTGGATGTACGGCATGTTACATTCTTCGAGTGATTGCTCATGTGTATTCCACAGTAGGTGTGCGTGCTCGCCATGTGCACTGGTGTCGGAAGTTTTTCCCCTAGCGACCCCTGGAGTGGCGCCTCCATGGCGTGGTATAAGGGGTGCTGCGCGCTCCCACCACTCTCAGTTCCTTCTTGCTGCCAGTGAAGGTGCATCGGAACTGCTCTGCTCCAGCTTTGCTGCAGCTCTTTCCCAGAACTCTTTGTTCAGTGTATGGTACCTGTAGTTTAGTTTAGTTAGTGTGCCAGGGTCGGGGCATGCCCCGCGCCCCGGGTTTTAAGTCGTGCGACACTTGTAGGCGACTGATGCCAGTGAGTGATCCGCACACGGACTGTTGACGTGGGTGAAACCCATCTCAGCGATCGCGGCAAGATTTGCAAGTCGTTCAAGCCTCGCATTATGCGATCGTCTCCCAGACCAGGGACGATGCCGGGTTCGGCAGGGCTGTGCTCTGTCCCGAGAGTTGGTGAACTCCTTCTCACCTCCAACAGATATGGCTTGGAATCACCTACTGTGGAATACCCATGAGCAATCATTCGAAGAAGAAGAAAAGACAGTTACCTTTTCCGTACCTGGTGTTCTTTGAGATGTGTTGCTCATGTCTATTCCACATCCCGCCCTCTGTCGGCGTTGTCTGGCAAGAAGGAACTGAGGGTGGGGGGAGTGCGCAGCGCCCCTTATAACGTGCCATGGAGGCGCCACTCCAGGGGTCACTAGGGGTACTCCCCTACGGGTACTGCTAGGGGAAAAACTTCTGACACTGGTGCACGTGGCAAGCACACACACCTACTGTGGAATAGACGTGAGCAACACATCTCGAAGAACACCAGGTATGGAAAAGGTAACTGTTTTTTATCCATTCAAATCAACTCACTGATAGTAAATTTATGCAAACAAAGTCCCTGCCCCAGAGATCTCTGACAAAACAATAAATGAATGAAATGGGAGCAGGGGGAGGAGGTAGGCAGGGGTTGGGAAAGACCAAAATACCAGTAAAAGGAGCATGTTTTGCATAGTAGACAGTAGTTTTCGCTCACCACCTGCTATCCAGTGAAATTTCAGTTGATTTTTAAAGCAAGATGGATTGTTTTCCCCTTGAGCAATCTGCCCTAAGGTGATGTAGCAATCGGCCTGTCTTCATCCCTTAATTTCAAGTCAAAGGTAAGTTTCTGGTGGCCGATGTCAAATGCTTCCTCAATACCACTCAAAATATAGCGTTAAATTGATGATCAGGAATTTTTCCCCAGCTAAACAGATCACATTTGAAAGCACAGTAGTAATTTCTCTTTTTAAGTGTACCCTTTGAGCCCATTTTACAGTGATGCTGGGTATGTGCAGTTGGCCTTGGCCTTGATGTGCTGTACTAAAATCAAGGAAGGGCGGGGGGGGGGAGGGGAGGGGCGAGGTTCATTAACTTTTTGTATAATGGGCAATTTTTGCCCTTTAGTTTCTACCAGGCAGACCAAGAGTTTAGCCAGAATCCACCAAACAGCCTGACCATTACCTTTTAAATATTAGACCTCCGTATCCAGAAATTGTGCTGTTGTTTTCAGAAATGCCATAAAGAACTTAGTCCCTGATCTGACAAACGCTTAGGTACGTGTTTAAAGTTGGGACCTTTGTGCTAAATCTAGTATAAGTTTAGTCAATAGGAGGTTTTCCACGAGGGACCAGGCCTTTAGATAGAAAATGCTGGTAAGTTAACACTCAGTATGATTTTTATCTTGCCATGTAGACACTTCTTAATTGGATTTGAATAGCCAACTTAAGCCATTCATAAAGGAGGATAAAGTAAAGGTCGTTTCATTCATTAAGGTTTTTTAGGCCTTGCAGAGTCATCTTTTGAATGTCTATTTAGACAGTGTTTTGACACTAGGCTTTAATCAATTACATTTTAGCCCTCCGTTAGCAGACTGTATTGTCCCACTTGCCTCCTTTCTGCTCCACTTGGATTTACCCAACATTTCTATTTAGCTTGTATGCTTTAGTCTGAGGTCAAGTGGCTGTAGGTGAAATTGTTTTAACCTGATTGCAAGGAAGGCCCTGTGCAAGGAGAAATGCTTTATTGAGAAACTACAGAAAATTGTTTTAATCCAGAACGTGCTGGTGCATGATTTACCAGGTGTTTTTGGTGTTGTGCTGGATTTCTGGATCCCTGGCATCAAGGGGTTAACAGTTCAAAAATCCTTGTTCGAGCTTAATCTTTAAAGGTTTGGAAGCCTGAATGTATAAAATGATATAAACTCTGGCAACTGTCAAGCCATCTGGAAGATTTCTAGAAAGGCTGCAACCCAACGTTTGTGTCACATGTTCCGTTCAAAGGGAATGCATTTTCCTTTTAAATATTTTTATTTTAGGTGCTCCAAGAAAAACAGACCTGTCTGCTACCTGAGTAATAACCAAAGGCCTGGTGAGTAATCCAATATGCTGGAGTACTTTATTCTGCCCACAATAAATTGATAATCTTAAACTCCAGTTTCTCTGGCTGTTTCTGTAAATGTCAAGCTATTCCCCTGCCTCAGTTTTTGTGTGTTGTTTTTTTTTTCTTGGTAGCAGGTAACTGGATATTATTTCTTGTTTTAAGTTGATGTATACTGATATTTCAACCAATCAGGGTTTAGAAGTTAATACACTAAAAGGTTATCCATACCACTCAATACACTAAAAGGTTATCCAGACCACTCTTTAAAAAAAAATCTCTACAAAAAATGTTGCCATTTTGTGTATGTGCCTTGGTAGCTGTCCAGTTTTGGTCCGGCAACTTCTGCTTCCTTTCCACTTGAGCCATATATGCAGCTTTCTCTCCACTGAGTAGTCTAAAGAGGATGGAGATCTGTTGTTTTGAACTATTTTCCATTGAAAAAATAATCATAACTCCAAAGGAAACCATTTATCTATGTACTCCAGGGGAGCTTGGGGGTTTACCTGTTCTCTTTTGGAGACACTACATTGAATTAAAAAAGGGGGAAAGGGGGCATTTACACTGGCTCAACCAAAGGGGATAGGCTTCCGTAGCATATGAAATATTTGTCACTGTAAATGCTGGACTCTGCTAGACAATTATAAGCTTAAACCTGCCCTCCCAGCAGCGCTTTTTGGAAGCGTTCTACTGAAGTTTATATCTTAAAGGAGGCCTGAAATGTGGTGGTCACAAAGGGCAGAGGATATGTGGGGGACCACTAACGTTTCCATGAGGTCTCAAGTACGAGTCTGGTCATGTTGGAGTCAAACTTGGAAACCCCCACTAACGTGGCCCCGGCACATTTTCAGGTTTTGTGAAAAGTTTTTGCCATACAGCCTCCATGGTTGGTAGTTCTCAGGAGCAGAGCTGGTGACTTCACTGAGAGCTGCCTGTTTGTTCTGGTTTAGTGTTGTATGAATGGGCAAATAAGTGATCGTTTTCTTTATTTAAAATAATAATTCATAAAACCTCAGGAAACGTCCATGTAGAAAATGCTTGGGGGGAGGATATATAGAGCCCTTTTCAAACAATCCTGAGACAGTCATTAAAAACAAAAAAACTCTCAACCACAGCAACTCAGGAAATGTGCAACCTCCAGCTTAATTCTGTCCCTGCATCCTCAACCACTCTTGATGCTTTCTCAGGCCTCCTTAGCCTTTCCATCCTGGGCCATGTTCCACAGCTCTCCCCACCTACTTTGGCTAAGGTTTTTGGGAGCCCAACTCCAGGATACCTCAAAGAGGCCTGGTTGCCAGGTTGGGTGCTCAGCATGTTCTGAAAATCAGGCCTTTTGGCCACCATGATGCCCCTCAAAAACAGGTTCCCAGAATGGCTAAACACTCTTGAAAATCAGGGCCTCCATACACAGGTGGACAACCCATGACAACGATTCCTCCTGCTCCAGGCCAACTCTGGGCGACAGGCTACGATGATATTCCAACTTACCCTTCACGTGTGGTCTCGTGACAACACCGTGCCTCATCCCACTCCAACCATGGGCTGGAGAACCCAACTTTCTACGCCTATCCTCTTGGTCCAAATGGAAACTTTGTTTACACTCCTGATCAGGTTCAAAGATCCCACCCTTCCCCTACAATCCAGAGAGCCATCTTCACCCCTTCCAATCTGCATATACTGGCTGTGGTCTCCATTCACCTGGCAGCTTTATTTCTTCCTCTCTGCCCCTGAATGGGAGAGGGACCCAACCTGCGTGTAGTGCCGTTGGGCAGCCTCCTGGTGTCTGAGTGCATTGGTGCATCTTATGCACCTTTTGTTGCTCCGCCTGGGTCCTATGCACTGCACTACCAGCAGCCAGCTGGCTGTCGGCCATCTGCTCTGGGGAGGTGAGGTCCCTTTCTGGCATAGGGGAGGCATTTGCTGAATCTTAGGAGGGTCCCTTTGCAGGGAATCCCTCCTTTCTCCTTCATAGCAGACATAGGCCAGAAAAAATGGATGCAGTAAATGTGGACTGTTAGCATTCAGCTGAGCATGAGTTCCCAGTGTGACGCTGTTGCCTAAAGGGCTGGTCTAGCATGGACTTGGCTGTATTAACAGGGTGGTATTGAGCAGGTGGAGGGAGGTGGTATTACCTCTGTATACAGCCTTGGTGAGACCTGCACTGGAATAATACCATGTCTGGTGATGTTGTCCATGCTCAAAAAAGGATGATGAATAATTGGAGAGGATGCAGGGAGGAGCTACAAGAATGATTTGTGATGAGGAAAACGTCCCTTACAGTGAGCGTCAAAGGATATGTCTACACTGCAGCTTGGAAACATGCTTCCCAGCATGGGTAGACGGATGCACTAGCTCTGATCAAGCTAGCATGCTAAAAATAGCAGTAGAGATGGGAGTAGCGTGGGTGGCAGCTCAGGGTAGCCAGTGAGTACGTACCGGGAGGGTCTGAGCGGATTTGCACTCAGGCGGCTAGCCTGAGCCATTCCCCATGCTATGCTTGGCCATACTGATATTTTCATACTCTAGCTCAGAGTTAGCACGTCTGTCTACCCCTGCTGGGAAGCACATTCCCAGGTGCAGTGTGGACGTATCCTTAGAAAGCTGGAGCTGTCTAGCTTACTGAAGAGAAGGTTAGAAGGTGGCTTGATCATGCCCTGTAATTATTTACCTAAGGAGAAGATACCTGATAGTAACGGGCTCTTTGTGTGCTACATTAAAGGCAAAGCATCCAAGAGCTAGCCGTTGAAGTCTGCAAGGTGCAGATTTGAGAGGGCAGTTAGCCATTGGTATAGACTACCGAGGGAGGTGCCTGACCTGCCATGACTTGGCATCTTTAAATTAAGACTGGATTTCTCTCTACAAGATAACGCTCTAGTTTGGCAACTAGCGCTTGAGCTAGATAGAGCAATTGGTGGGTGAATTCTATGGCCCGTGTTATGTAGGAAGTCAGACTGGTCTCTTCTGGCCTTGCAATCTATGAATATACTCAACAGGGCAGAGGTTTTAGTTTTTCATGTGGTGAATGGTGAGAGCTTCCATACTGCAGATGGTGGGTGGGGATGGTTAGTATTAGAACCTTAACAGTGAATGTCATTTAGAATCTTCTTAATAAACTTTAACATCCCCTTTGAAATTAAATTTCTAGTAACGTACTTACCTTGGTATCTCCCTATCTTCTAGGGAGTCTGGTAATATTTGCAGAGGTTCCCAACACTGCGTAGCCATCAGTAAAACATCACGCCTGCCAAAGAACCTCGATTTGGAATTTCTTAGCCTGCACGTCTACATACGAATGGTGCTTTATTAGCTTCTTGAATTACTCGTGGAATTGAAATGACACATTCACAACAGGAACTGTATGAAAATGGAACGCTTGTTTAAACGAATCGCCCTATGCTCCCATTGTGCGCATTCTGAGAGGTGCTCATAAGATAGCCCTATTGAATTGCTTAAAATAAACCTTCATACTAGTTGGCTGCCTAGGTAGGAAAGAAAACTCCCAAGAGCAAGGCCCAGGGGATTTCAATAGCATTATTTCTCTGGTACAGACAAAAAGGCCTGGACTGTTCGTCTGAGTTACCCATTCATGACTAGGAAATCATTAGGCACACAATGTATTATATAGATCGCTGCGAAAGCCCCCAGATCAAGTAAAACAGGAAATTTGTAATGATTAAAATTGAGCCTTCGGTTAACCCCTCCACAAATCTTCCATTTTTCTGTGTTATCAAAGTTAGCTCAATATTTGTTTTATATACATCCTGTTCCGGACTTTGACTCCTTCCATGGAGTGCACCTTCTTCCTGCCTTCTATTATCTGATTTATTACAGAATCATTTTTCTTGGTAAGATTTCGCTCCACCCGCTTTAACTCTTTATCTTGTCAACTTGAAAGCTGGGCTTTTCAATGGAGTGGGAGTCAATGTGTCACTTCTCCCCCCCGTCCCCTCCATTGGCTTCTAAATAATCCAGTCATTTGGGAGCTTATCCGCCTGCCCTGCTTCCCTATCTCTGCGGAGCCTGGCACCGACCCTGCACGACGTGGATCAAGTCATAGCAGGTTTGGGTTTNGAATCCTTAATGTTTTCCGTGTTCATTGCACTGCGTTGTTCTTCATGCATGTGTATTGTGCCGAGTAGCCCCCTTCATGGACCAGGAACCCACTGTGCTAGGTATGGCACAAACACGGAACAAAAAGATGGTCTCTGCACCAAAGAGCTTGCCGTCTAAGTAAAGGTATGAACAATTGGTTTAGCCTTTCATTGCATAGTCCTTTCTGTGCACATCACACAGTTCTAGTCCACGCAGTCTGGCGAGACAGCCTTCAAACAGTCTGTCTACCCCAGCACTGCCATCGTTACAGCTTCCCTCAGAACGGCCCTGTGAGGTCCTTCTATATTATTCCCACTTTACAGCAGGGAAAACCGAGTCAGAGGTGACGTGATGTACCCAAGGCCCCCAGGGAGTCAGCGGCAGAGTTCGGGTTAGAATGAAGGACAGGCACAATTAGTGGGTGTATAACGCTACCTCTCTGTTCGGTAGCACTCTACACGGGCATAAATAACTGCACAAAGGTGCAGCGCAATGGAAAATCAGACCTTCTGTGTACAAACCCACCTTTCTGGGGAAAGATTCGCTGTGACCTAGGATTGAACTGGAAGCTGGTTCCCTCACCCAGCCTCCACAGGCAAAGGCAAGCAGCTCTGGAAATCAATTTCTCCACCCAGACCCCCTGTGCCTAGCATCCATGCTGGTCCCCCCATCTGACCCATGGCCATATGGAGAACATGGGATGGCAGACCTGCCAGGACTTCTGGGAGTGGGGGTTCCCTGACAGGCAATTCCGAGCAGTCTACTGTTTTTCCTGATTGCTCAGGAGAGGGAAGGGAATTCCATATACAACTGGAGACCCGCCATCGTGTTAGCGCATACCCCAGCACTAAAATATTTAAAAATTCCCTTCCTTTTCCCAGACGCTGCTCAAGATTTAACCTCCTGCTCCTGCCACTGGAGTCACTTGGGCAAACCCTGGGTAGCCCCATTGACTTCAGAGGCTCTGCCTGGGCATGAGGGTCTGCCCAGGGGAGGATCCAGGTGCAGCACTGGAGTCTGAGACTCCTGAAAGATGCATTTGCAAATGAAGCCAGTTGGGAATTTTTTGACACAACCTTTTTAAATCAGAAAATGCCAATTTGTGCAAATGGAAACATTTCATGGGAATGTATCTGTTTTGACGGGAAGCTTTCTCAGTCCATGCTGGAGTTTCTGGTCAACATGAGAGAGAGACCCCTCCACCCACCCTTCACCAGGGCCAACAGCCTGGTAGTCACGGCACTCATCCGGGAGGTGGGAAACTCAGGTTCAAGGCTCTGGCCTGAATCAGGAAGAGCAGGGACTAGAACCTGGGTCTCCAACACCTGAGGTGAAGGCCACTGCCTGTGAAGATTTTTGAAAGGTCTTGGGTTTGTCCTGATACACAACAGGACTTTTTTTTTTTTTAAATCTCAACCTTTTTTTGCCGGCTGAGAAGACCGTTTCCTGCTCTGCTCTATCTACAATCAAACATTTTACTTATTTAGGTTCCTGGTTTGCCAGGTTTTCCATCTTCAAGTTTGAACCCTGCCCTGAGCTCTTTGCGGGGGCTCCCTGGGAATATTTCACAATGTTCCCTGAGGGCAAAGAGCAAACACAGCAACAGCAGCAAAAAAAAAAAAAAAAAAAATCAGTGAGGTATTTCTTTGGATCTCTACCTTTTGCAGTGTACAGCTGTTAGCAGTCCCTATGCACCGGTACAAAATCGTGGGCTTAGGTTTCTCCCCCCCCCCCATTGGGAGAGGTGATTAAATTCAGAGGTGATCTAACACAGTGGTTCTCAACCAGCGGTCTAAGGCCTAGCAGGACCGGCATTAGACTCGCTGCGGCCTAGGATAGAAAGCTGAAGCCCCATTGCATGGGGCTGAAGCCCGGGGCCCTGAGCCCCGCCACCCGGAGCTGAAGCCGAAGCCTGAGCCATGTAGCTTTGCGGGGGCCCCTGTGGCATGAGGCCCCAGACAATTGCCCTGCTTGCTACCCCTTAATGCCGGCCCTGGCTTTTATATGCAGAAAACCAGTACTTGTGGCACAGGTGGGCCGTCGAGCTTTTATAGCATGTTGGGGGGGGGCCTCCGAAAGAAAAAGGTTGAGAACCCCGGATCTAACAGACACGCTCCTCCCTAGGTCTGTCTTCTCAGCATTTGTTGCCATGCATCAGAAACTGAATGGACATTTATTAACCGTTATTTCTACATATGGCACCTCTCATGCACTCTAAGGCTNTGTGCACATCACACAGTTCTAGTCCACGCAGTCTGGCGAGACAGCCTTCAAACAGTCTGTCTACCCCAGCACTGCCATCGTTACAGCTTCCCTCAGAACGGCCCTGTGAGGTCCTTCTATATTATTCCCACTTTACAGCAGGGAAAACCGAGTCAGAGGTGACGTGATGTACCCAAGGCCCCCAGGGAGTCAGCGGCAGAGTTCGGGTTAGAATGAAGGACAGGCACAATTAGTGGGTGTATAACGCTACCTCTCTGTTCGGTAGCACTCTACACGGGCATAAATAACTGCACAAAGGTGCAGCGCAATGGAAAATCAGACCTTCTGTGTACAAACCCACCTTTCTGGGGAAAGATTCGCTGTGACCTAGGATTGAACTGGGAGCTGGTTCCCTCACCCAGCCTCCACAGGCAAAGGCAAGCAGCTCTGGAAATCAATTTCTCCACCCAGACCCCCTGTGCCTAGCATCCATGCTGGTCCCCCCATCTGACCCATGGCCATATGGAGAACATGGGATGGCAGACCTGCCAGGACTTCTGGGAGTGGGGGTTCCCTGACAGGCAATTCCGAGCAGTCTACTGTTTTTCCTGATTGCTCAGGAGAGGGAAGGGAATTCCATATACAACTGGAGACCCGCCATCGTGTTAGCGCATACCCCAGCACTAAAATATTTAAAAATTCCCTTCCTTTTCCCAGACGCTGCTCAAGATTTAACCTCCTGCTCCTGCCACTGGAGTCACTTGGGCAAACCCTGGGTAGCCCCATTGACTTCAGAGGCTCTGCCTGGGCATGAGGGTCTGCCCAGGGGAGGATCCAGGTGCAGCACTGGAGTCTGAGACTCCTGAAAGATGCATTTGCAAATGAAGCCAGTTGGGAATTTTTTGACACAACCTTTTTAAATCAGAAAATGCCAATTTGTGCAAATGGAAACATTTCATGGGAATGTATCTGTTTTGACGGGAAGCTTTCTCAGTCCATGCTGGAGTTTCTGGTCAACATGAGAGAGAGACCCCTCCACCCACCCTTCACCAGGGCCAACAGCCTGGTAGTCACGGCACTCATCCGGGAGGTGGGAAACTCAGGTTCAAGGCTCTGGCCTGAATCAGGAAGAGCAGGGACTAGAACCTGGGTCTCCAACACCTGAGGTGAAGGCCACTGCCTGTGAAGATTTTTGAAAGGTCTTGGGTTTGTCCTGATACACAACAGGACTTTTTTTTTTTAAATCTCAACCTTTTTTTGCCGGCCGAGAAGACCGTTTCCTGCTCTGCTCTATCTACAATCAAACATTTTACTTATTTAGGTTCCTGGTTTGCCAGGTTTTCCATCTTCAGGTTTGAACCCTGCCCTGAGCTCTTTGCGGGGGCTCCCTGGGAATATTTCACAATGTTCCCTGAGGGCAAAGAGCAAACACAGCAACAGCAGCAAAAAAAAAAAAAAAATCAGTGAGGTATTTCTTTGGATCTCTACCTTTTGCAGTGTACAGCTGTTAGC
This sequence comes from Platysternon megacephalum, assembly GCA_003942145.1. Classification (NCBI taxonomy): domain Eukaryota; kingdom Metazoa; phylum Chordata; order Testudines; family Platysternidae; genus Platysternon; species Platysternon megacephalum. The sequence goes on from QXTE01000120.1 coordinate 5,137,985, forward strand.
AGTCCCTATGCACCGGTACAAAATCGTGGGCTTAGGTTTTTTCCCCCCCCATTGGGAGAGGTGATTAAGTTCAGAGGTGATCTAACACAGTGGTTCTCAACCAGCGGTCTAAGGCCTAGCAGGACCGGCATTAGACTCGCTGCGGCCTAGGATAGAAAGCTGAAGCCCCATTGCATGGGGCTGAAGCCCGGGGCCCTGAGCCCCGCCACCCGGAGCTGAAGCCGAAGCCTGAGCCATGTAGCTTTGCGGGGGCCCCTGTGGCATGAGGCCCCAGACAATTGCCCTGCTTGCTACCCCTTAATGCCGGCCCTGGCTTTTATATCCAGAAAACCAGTACTTGTGGCACAGGTGGGCCGTCGAGCTTTTATAGCATGTTGTGGGGGGGCCTCCGAAAGAAAAAGGTTGAGAACCCTGGATCTAACAGACACGCCCCTCCCTAGGTCTGTCTTCTCAGCATTTGTTGCCATGCATCAGAAACCGAATGGACATTTATTAACCGTTATTTCTACATATGGCACCTCTCATGCACTCTAAGGCTCCCCTAATGCAGGAAGTTAGGCAGGCTTTCTCCCCAGCCCACAAAGGACTCACTGCCCCGCCCATGGCTCTCTTTTCATCCATTTTATGGTCCCAAACTTAAGCAAAACAAACAAACCTAGTTCCTCAGCTCAGCCTGGGCTGTTACTCCCAGTGGATTTTCGCCATTATGTCTCACTGCCTCCCCTCTCAGGGGACTCTGGCAGTCGGGCTGCTCCTGGTTCCTATTTCTGACTCACAAAATCGCTTCCCCCTTCCCCAAGCCCAGCTGCCCTCTTTTAAATCTGGGTTAAATGATTGGCACAGGTGTGCTGGCCCTGCTCCCTCAGTGTCACCCTGGGACAGGGGTTGTTGGAGCCCAACCGAAAGCAGAGACTCAAACTCTTCTGGTGGCTGAATTGATGCAAACTTTTGTTATTACAGTTGCTCCTGAAGTCCCCATGTGAGGGATGGGGCCCGTTTGTGCTGAGCACTATACAGAGTAACCGAGTGCTCATCCTACAGAGCCTTCAGTCTAAGCGCACAAAGGAGGTTTTAATATAGAACCAGAGGGTTAGAAAGAACCACCAGGATGATCTAGTCTAGCCCCCTGCCAACATGCTGGAGTTGTCTAAACCAGTGGTTCTCAACCAAGGGTACGTGTACCCCTGGGGGTACACAGAGGTTTTCCAGGGAGTACATCAACTCATGTAGATATTTGCCTAGTTTTACAACAGGCTACATAAAAAGCACTAGTGAAATCAGTACAAACTAAAATTTCAGACAGACAATGACTTGTTTATACTGCTCTATATATTATACTGAAATGTACGTACAATATTTATATTCAAATTGATTTATTATATAATTATATAGTAAAAATGAGTCAGCAATTTTCCAGTACTAGTGGGACAGGTTTTTTTTGTATTTTTATGTCTGATTTTGTAAGCCAGTAGTTTTTAAGTAAGGTGAAACTTGGGTGTACGCAAAGCATATCAGACTCCTGAAAGGGGTACAGTATTCTGCAAACATTGAGAGCCACTGATCTAAACCATCCAAGACAGATAGGCCAGTGAAGGACCTTCCCCAGCGTCCTTCAGTTTACCCACATTTTGCAGCGGGGGAACTGGATTGCAGTGGAATTTAAATGATTTGCTGAGGGGCATGTGGCGGAGCCAGGAACCGAACGCAGTCATCCTGAGTGCTAGCTCACTGCCTTAACCACAAAACCATCGCTGCTTTCTAGTAAGAGAAGAGACTGTGTGCAAACGCCCAATGAAGGGGTGGTTTTTTCGTGGTGGAAGTTGGTGGCAGGAATGGGATATAGCTGAGTTAGGCTTTTACAATGCTGGATAGATGCAGGTGGGACAAGACTTGCTCAGCATTCCCCACCCCAATGTTGTTGTTTTTTTAGATATACATTTTAAATTCTTTTCTCTTTTCTTCTGGTTTTGAGCCTTCAAGTCACATTCCCATGTTTTCCCTTCAACTGCAAAGACTAGAAAAATTTTTAAATGGAAGCCGAGATTAAATAAGGTTTTCTAACGACAGCTGAGGTTATCATGTGATTGGGTGGCTCCACGTAAAACATCAGGTATCGTGAGAGTTAGCAACCCTGCTGCTTCACGCGGGAGGTCCACCCTGACCCATTTTCCCCGATACCGAATAGCAGGCTTGACTTCCTGAATGTCTGCCCTTAGTTTTCCCATTAAACATAAAAGAAGACTGCCTACTTGTGCTATCTCCTTGGGAAGCAACTGGTTCCCTAGAGCTCACTTGCTCTCTGGCTGTAGGGTGGAGTGGTAAGGGCTGCTGAGCAGTTCTAGAAAGGGGCTTTGCAGGTGCTGGAGGTAGCTTGCTCCACTCCATTATGCAAGAATGGAGAACCAAAAAGGGGGAAAATCTCATTAAGGGTTTGTCCACACAGCACGTTAGCAAGCGGCAAGCCAGGTTGTGAATCCACGGGGTGCTAACGTGTCGTGTGGACCCTGCTACAGTGTGCTTTGATGTAACTCTGTTTCAAACGTCAAACCACGCTACGGAACTTCTAGCGCACCGTAGCAGGAACCACATAGGACGTGACTGTGCAGCAAGCTAGCGCTCTGTAGGTTCACACTTTGGCTTGCCATGCACTAATGTTCTGTGTAGACAAGCCCTGAAACAGCTTGAGGTGGTGCTCCCTACCCCACTCCCCTTCGCGCCAAAAAAAAAAAAAAAGTACTGGACAAAAATTGTCTTGATGTGACTAGCTGCAGGTGGGTGTTCTCGGTAGGTGCTGTTGTGGTAGCTAGTAACTATGTAACAGGGTCTCTTGGCGTTTCTATTCACAATCCTTATTCCCTGCTGTTCGTGACCATTTATTCTGGCTGGAGCCCTGCAGTTCAAAATCTTCAGTGTGGTAAGAACAAAAAATAAGCTCTATCTGAAAGGGACGGGTGTCTCCTCCACCATGCTTTATTTTGCAAAGTTCTGTGGCTGCAAAATAAAAGCCTCATCTGTGAGGTCCCTAGCGTGTGTGGATTGAAAACAAACCCTTAACATTGTCGAGCATGGGGGTGTTGTGTTTGAATGAGAGAGAACGGTAGACGTTGCAGGAAGTTTGCGCGTACTGGCTAATCAAGCATCAACACAAACAGTAGCCTTTTAAAATGTTTGTCTGAACTTGCTCTCTCTTTTTATGCTGTCCTCCTTCAAGTGGGCTCTGCATATTCCCATGGGTGCGGTCAAAGTGCCGGGGCTGTGAGTTTCCAGAACCTTCTGGAAAGCAATTGGATCCACTTGCCGCCTCTCTTCTCCTCAAATCTGGAGGGTTCCTTGGTAGGGTGAGCAGATAGCAACTGTGAAAAAACAGGATGGGGCTGGGGGGAGGGTAATAGGCGCCTATATAAGAAAAAGTCCCCAAAAACAGGACCGTCGCTTTAAAAACGGAACATCTGGTCACCCTGTTCCTTGGGAATAAAAGCGGGACTGGTCCTAACCACCCCTCAGCTCCTTTCTAACCACCGAACATGCTGCGAGCTCGGCTCTCACGCAGTGTCCTCAGTGCTTTCCTTGGGTTGTTTGATAGATTGGTAGATTCCAAGGCCAGGCGAGACTCGTGTGATCATCTAGTCTGACCACCTGTGTCACACCGGCCAGGGGACTTCCCTAAAATAATTCCTAGAGCGTCTCTTTCAGAAAAACATCCAGTCTTGATTTAAAAATTGCCAGTGATGGAGAATCCATCTCGACCCTTGGCAAATGGTTCCAGTGGTTAATTACCCTCCCTGTCAAAGATTTACACCTTATTTCCTGTCTGAGTTTGTCTGGCTTCACCTTTCAGCCGCTGGATCATGTTAGGCTTTTCTCTGCTAGACTGAAGAGCCCATTATGAAATGTTTGTTCCTCACGTAGGTACTGGGATGGAGTCAGGTCAGATGGCTACAGGAGATTGCTGGAAGGCAGGTATATTAGTCAGCATGGATTCACCAAGGGCAAGTCATGCCTGACTAACCTAATTGCCTTCTATGAGGAGATAACTGGGTCTGTGGATGAGGGGAAAGCAGTGGATGTGTTATTCCTTGACTTTAGCAAAGCTTTTGATACGGTCTCCCACAGTATTCTTGCCGGCAAGTTAAAGAAGTATGGGCTGGATGAATGGACTATAAGGTGGATAGAAAGCTGGCTAGATCGTCGGGCTCAACGGGTAGTGATCAACGGCTCCATGTCTAGTTGGCAGCCGGTTTCAAGTGGAGTGCCCCAAGGGTCGGTCCTGGGGCCGGTTTTGTTCAATATCTTCATTAATGATCTGGAGGATGGCGTGGACTGCACTCTCAGCAAATTTGCAGATGACACTAAACTGGGAGGAGTGGTAGATACGCTGGAGGGTAGGGATAGGATACAGAGGGACCTAGACAAATTAGAGGATTGGGCCAAAAGAAACCTGATGAGGTTCAACAAGGACAAGTGCAGAGTCCTGCACTTAGGACGGAAGAATCCCATGCACTGTTACAGACTAGGGACCGAGTGGCTAGGCAGCAGTTCTGCAGAAAAGGACCTAGGGGTTACGGTGGACGAGAAGCTGGATATGAGTCAACAGTGTGCCCTTGTTGCCAAGAAGGCTAACGGCATTTTGGGCTGTATAAGTAGGGGCATTGCCAGCAGATCGAGGGACGTGATCGTTCCCCTCTATTCGACATTGGTGAGGCCTCACCTGGAGTACTGTGTCCAGTTTTGGGCCCCACACTACAAGAAGGATGTGGAAAAATTGGAAAGAGTCCAGCGGAGGGCAACAAAAATGATTAGGGGGCTGGAGCACATGAGTTATGAGGAGAGGCTGAGGGAACTGGGATTGTTTAGTCTGCAGAAGAGAAGAATGAGGGGGGATTTGATAGCTGCTTTCAACTACCTGAAAGGGGGTTCCAAAGAGGATGGATCTAGACTGTTCTCAGTGGTACCAGATGACAGAACAAGAAGTAACGGTCTCAAGTTGCAGTGGGGGAGGTTTAGATTGGATATTAGGAAAAACTTTTTCACTAGGTGGGTGGTGAAGCACTGGAATGGGTTACCAAGGGAGGTGGTGGAATCTCCTTCCTTAGAGGTTTTTAAGGTCAGGCTTGACAAAGCCCTGGCTGGGATGATTTAGTTGGGATTAGGTCCTGCTTTGAGCAGGGGGTTGGACTACATGACCTCCTGAGGTCCCTTTCAACCCTGATATTCTATGATTCTATGATACTAGCTCCAGGATAAGCAGGTGCCTTTTCCCTTGGTAACTGAACAGGGTTTACTCTAGATTATTTAGGACACCTGGGGCCAATCAAGGGCCTGCCGGAACCTGTTACGAGTCTCCCCTCCAGCCAGATAGGGGCACGTGCTAGGAGCTGTGGGCGTAAGGCAAGCTACTGGAGAGCTGGGCGGCGCAGACGCTGACAAGCACCCGGAGGGAAACCCCACAGGTACAGGGGTGAAGGGCAGGGGGAAAACCTTGCCCAACAGGGCAAACAGCCCTTTTGGGCCCCAGAGGTCTGAGGGAAGAGACCCCACCAGAGGGGAGAGACTGAACTGGGTGCCTGGTTTGTCACCATCACGCCCAGAGGGGCTACCAGAGACTAAGAGGCTCTCCTCCCCCTCCCCCCGTCAAGGAGGCCCGGAAGAACCCTGCTCAGGTAAGGTGTGGACAGCAAGCCCAGGGGTGTGGGTGAAAACTCTGAGGCAGAGAGGAATACCCCGGCCCACCGCTAAGCGGAAGTGGGGAACCCACTGAGGCGGAGAAGGAGGCTCTGTCACAGAACTTACAGACTGTAATCAAGTCACCCCTGAACCTTGTCTTTGTTAAGCTAAATAGATTGAGCTCCTTGAGTCTGTCACTATAAGGCAGGTTTCTAATCAATCTCATGAGTCTTCTCAGAACCCTCTTGACCTGTGGGCACCGGAACTGGGCACAGTATTCAAGCAGCGGCCGCACCAGCGCCAGATATGGAGGTAAAATAACCTTTCTGCTCCTACTTGAGATTCCTCTGTTTTCTCTTTGCTCCTTTTCTGCCCTTCTGAGGCAAATTTTGTCCTCAGTCGGGTTTTTCTTTCAAAAGACGAGAGGAGATTCTCACCCAGCACAGGTTTTGTCGGGAGCCGCTGGCTGGGCCACCTCGCACCCCCCAATGGACTGGGCCCTGTCAACTAAGCTGGCTCCAAATAAGTGGGGCGCTGGCTTTGAAGAGTGCCCTGCAGGAGCGCGAGGGTGGCTTCACTTGCTCATGGGAGAGCTCGTCAGGCCCAGTGTTTGTGTTGCAGGATCCCAGGACGGCTGTGAGGGGAAAGAGGAGGGAATGAGCTCCAGGGGAACAGCACCAGGTGACAGTAGCCGTTGCTGGGATCTGACCCCAGTCTCTGCTGAAGGCTCTATCCAGCACTTTGAACCTTCCAGGCTCTGATCCACCATTCCCAGAGCGAGTTGATTTTGTGTGGGTGTGAGACAGGGACAATGAGAGGGTAATGAATGGGTGGGTACGAGTGTGATCCTGCTCCCACAGAAACAGATTGGGGTGGGGCATAGGGCTGGGTCTTGGGAAAACTGGTTCCATGCCCAGCTCTGGCATGGACTAGGTGTTTGATCCTTAGCACGCCATGTAACTTCTATGCCTCATTTTCTGTAAAGTGCCGTAATTGCCAAGTCATGATTCTCATTAGTTATTAAACTCCACGGTGAGACTCCCTTGATTCCATTGGGACTGCCCATGTAAGTGCAATGTGTGTGTGGGTGCGCTTGTGGGATCGGGGTCTTATTTGTGGGGGATAGAAGGGGCGGAGCACAGGATCAGCTGTGCATGTAGCAGCAGCAAAGGCTATAATTTCACCTAGCACCTGGGTTTGGGACAAGCAGAGGCAGAATGGGGCTGCAAGAAACGCTGTAAATATTACACTTGAAATGAACCTAGCACGTAAAAAGGCCTCAAAAGGCAGGAAGGAAGGGGGCAATGACTGGACATTCAATAGGGTGTGAGACTTGCCCCTTGATAAATACGTTGAATTAAATGAAAAATTATAAGATTTTTTTTCTTTACTGAATATCTTTGAGCTGGGAGGGCTACGCTCTTTAAGCCAGAGAGCTGTGATTGTGGCAGCAAGGTGTGGCTGATTTAGTTTTAAACTCAAGGACTAAAAACTAAACAAAACCAAAAAGCTGCTATTGCAAACGCCCCACAATGAACGATAACACAGCCGAATATTTTCCCCTTCCCTAGCACCTTCCACTGCAGGATCTCAGAGCATCTTACAATTAGTAAGCCCTCGTTACAACACTCCTGCGAGGTAGGTTAGCCCAATTTAAAGAGACCGACTGAGGCACGCAGCAAGTAAATGATGTGCTCGGGGCCACGGGGTGTGAATGGCAGAGCCCATGAATTAGACCCCACAGGTGAAATCTTGCGTCATTGAAATCAATGGGAGATTCGCCATCGACTTCACTGAGCCAGGATTTCACCCCAGATCCCTAGATTCTTGCCATGTAACCAGTGGTGAGCTGGAGCCGGTTGGCAAGAACCGGTTGTTAAATTTAGAAGCCGGTGTAGAACCGGTTCCTAAAGGGGCGGGCGGGTGATCAAACTCCGGTCCGCGGGCCCCGCGTCTTGCCCGGCCCGCCTGAGCTCCCAGCAGGGGAGGGTCCCCCGCCTCCCCCACCCCTTGCAGAGCGCCAGCGCTCTGGGCAGCTCTGCAGCTCCTGCCGCTTTGAGCGGCATGATAAGGGGANAGGATTTCACCCCAGATCCCTAGATTCTTGCCATGTAACCAGTGGTGAGCTGGAGCCGGTTCGCAAGAACCGGTTCTTAAATTTAGAAGCCGGTGTAGAACCAGTTCCTAAAGGGGCGGGTGATCAAACTCCGGTCTGCGGGCCCCGCATCTTGCCCGGCCCACCTGAGCTCCCAGCAGGGGAGGGTCCCCCGCCTCCCCCACCCCTTGCAGAGCCCCAGTGCGCTGCGCTGCTGGCGCCAGCGCTCTGGGCAGCTCTGCAGCTCCTGCCGCTTTGAGCGGCATGATAAGGGGGTGGGGCTGTGAGCTCCAGCGGCCGTGCGGCATCCTTACACAGCAGCATGGTAAGGGGGCCGGGCCGGGGCTGGGAGGAGGGGTTGGAGGGGGCAGAGGTTCTGGGGGGGCGGTCAGGGGACGGGGAACGAGGGGTCGGGGGTTGGGTAGGCTGGGAGTTCCGGGGGTCTGTCGGGGTGGTGGTGGATGGGGTCGGGGCAGTTGGGACAGGTAGCGGGGCGAGTTGGGTAGAGGGTGGGGTCCTGGGGGGCAGTTAAGGTGGGGCGTCTTGGGAGGGGGTGGTCAGGGGACAAGGAGCGGGGGGGGGGGTG